>JAKUCM010000210.1:0-22192 GCA_023374145.1 Lepidium sativum | reverse complement strand
AACAATAAACCCAATTTCATCTTCACAAGCAAGAATCCATACGTTTAATTCCCTTTTCTCTCTGAAATTTATACGTACATCATCCAAACACAATAGTAGCTTTTCCTTCAACCTCAGACAACAAAACATAATCATCAAGATGTTTTGGTCTTGAAATTTCCCTTTGCGATTGGTGCAAAACTATATCGGACCCTGTGTTCTTGTCTCTTGTTCCTTGTTCATGGGATAAAGTCTCATCCTTGTCTTTGTCTTCAAATCTAATCTCTTCTTGTTCTTGATTATCATCACCATCAGATATAATATATGTCTCACTACCACATATCATAATCTCAAAGGTTCCAACTTGACTTTCCTCTGAAACTCTGGGATTCCAATTCCAACTCTTCGTTTCATCAAACACAACATCTCTAATTACCACAATCTTTTGAGAAATCGGATCAAGTAGTTGATAAGCCTTAGATCCGGGATCAGTTCCGAGATGTACGAGTATACGAGATCTATCTTCAAGTTTCTTCAAGTGTGGAACACGAACCTTAGTGTATCCGATGGATCTAAAAATTTGGAGATGGACGAGTTTTGGCTATCTTCGACGAAAGATCTCTTATGGTGTCCGATCTTTGATAGCTCTCGTAGCAATTATTATCAAGAGATATGTTGACTGTCTCACCGCTTCTCTCCAAAGATAATTTGGCATATGCATATGCTTCATCATGCTTCTTGACAACTCATTAACAGTCTATTACCTTCCTGTAAACTGATGGCTCCATGCTACATTTTTCGAACTTAAGTCTTTTAAATACTTGATTCAACTTGATGTTCCAAGCTCTTAGTGCTTATTTCAACCCATACAAGGCTTTCTTGAGTCTATAGATTTTTTCTTCACTTCCTTACACCTCAAAGCCCTCTGGTTGTATGACATAAATTGTCTCCTTAAGATCTCCATTAAGAAAAACTGTTTTCACGTCAAAATGATGTATCACCCAGCCATTTGATGCTGATAGATTAATATGAACCTTAATTGTTTTGAGTCTTGTTGATGCTGCCATCAGAATTTTGTTTGATTTTGAATGCCCATTTTAGTCTGATGGCTTTGACACTTTCTGGGAGATCCTCGAGTTTCCAACTCTAATTCTTAACAATAAACCCAATTTCATCTTCACAAGCAAGAATCCATACGTTTAATTCCCTTTCCTCTCTGAAATTTATACGTACATCATCCAAACACAATAGTAGCTTTTCCTTCAACCTCAGACAACAAAACATAATCATCAAGATGTTTTGGTCTTGAAATTTCCCTTTGCGATTGGTGCAAAACTATATCGGACCCTGTGTTCTTGTCTCTTGTTCCTTGTTCATGGGATAAAGTCTCATCCTTGTCTTTGTCTTCAAATCTAATCTCTTCTTGTTCTTGATTATCATCACCATCAGATATAATATATGTCTCACTACCACATATCATAATCTCAAAGGTTCCAACTTGACTTTCCTCTGAAACTCTGGGATTCCAATTCCAACTCTTCGTTTCATCAAACACAACATCTCTAATTACCACAATCTTTTGAGAAATCGGATCAAGTAGTTGATAAGCCTTAGATCCGGGATCAGTTCCGAGATGTACGAGTATACGAGATCTATCTTCAAGTTTCTTCAAGTGTGGAACACGAACCTTAGTGTATCCGATGGATCTAAAAATTTGGAGATGGACGAGTTTTGGCTATCTTCGACGAAAGATCTCTTATGGTGTCCGATCTTTGATAGCTCTCGTAGCAATTATTATCAAGAGATATGTTGACTGTCTCACCGCTTCTCTCCAAAGATAATTTGGCATATGCATATGCTTCATCATGCTTCTTGACAACTCATTAACAGTCTATTACCTTCCTGTAAACTGATGGCTCCATGCTACATTTTTCGAACTTAAGTCTTTTAAATACTTGATTCAACTTGATGTTCCAAGCTCTTAGTGCTTATTTCAACCCATACAAGGCTTTCTTGAGTCTATAGATTTTTTCTTCACTTCCTTACACCTCAAAGCCCTCTGGTTGTATGACATAAATTGTCTCCTTAAGATCTCCATTAAGAAAAACTGTTTTCACGTCAAAATGATGTATCACCCAGCCATTTGATGCTGATAGATTAATATGAAGCTTAATTGTTTTGAGTCTTGTTGATGCTGCCATCAGAATTTTGTTTGATTTTGAATGCCCATTTTAGTCTGATGGCTTTGACACTTTCTGGGAGATCCTCGAGTTTCCAACTCTAATTCTTAACAATAAACCCAATTTCATCTTCACAAGCAAGAATCCATACGTTTAATTCCCTTTCCTCTCTGAAATTTATACGTACATCATCCAAACACAATAGTAGCTTTTCCTTCAACCTCAGACAACAAAACATAATCATCAAGATGTTTTGGTCTTGAAATTTCCCTTTGCGATTGGTGCAAAACTATATCGGACCCTGTGTTCTTGTCTCTTGTTCCTTGTTCATGGGATAAAGTCTCATCCTTGTCTTTGTCTTCAAATCTAATCTCTTCTTGTTCTTGATTATCATCACCATCAGATATAATATATGTCTCACTACCACATATCATAATCTCAAAGGTTCCAACTTGACTTTCCTCTGAAACTCTGGGATTCCAATTCGAACTCTTCGTTTCATCAAACACAACATCTCTAATTACCACAATCTTTTGAGAAATCGGATCAAGTAGTTGATAAGCCTTAGATCCGGGATCAGTTCCGAGATGTACGAGTATACGAGATCTATCTTCAAGTTTCTTCAAGTGTGGAACACGAACCTTAGTGTATCCGATGGATCTAAAAATTTGGAGATGGACGAGTTTTGGCTATCTTCGACGAAAGATCTCTTATGGTGTCCGATCTTTGATAGCTCTCGTAGCAATTATTATCAAGAGATATGTTGACTGTCTCACCGCTTCTCTCCAAAGATAATTTGGCATATGCATATGCTTCATCATGCTTCTTGACAACTCATTAACAGTCTATTACCTTCCTGTAAACTGATGGCTCCATGCTACATTTTTCGAACTTAAGTCTTTTAAATACTTGATTCAACTTGATGTTCCAAGCTCTTAGTGCTTATTTCAACCCATACAAGGCTTTCTTGAGTCTATAGATTTTTTCTTCACTTCCTTACACCTCAAAGCCCTCTGGTTGTATGACATAAAAAGTCTCCTTAAGATCTCCATTAAGAAAAACTGTTTTCACGTCAAAATGATGTATCACCCACCCATTTGATGCTGATAGATTAATATGAAGCTTAATTGTTTTGAGTCTTGTTGATGCTGCCATCAGAATTTTGTTTGATTTTGAATGCCCATTTTAGTCTGATGGCTTTGACACTTTCTGGGAGATCCTCGAGTTTCCAACTCTAATTCTTAACAATAAACCCAATTTCATCTTCACAAGCAAGAATCCATACGTTTAATTCCCTTTCCTCTCTGAAATTTATATGTACATCATCCAAACACAATAGTAGCTTTTCCTTCAACCTCAGACAACAAAACATAATCATCAAGATGTTTTGGTCTTGAAATTTCCCTTTGCGATTGGTGCAAAAACTATATCGGACCCTGTGTTCTTGTCTCTTGTTCCTTGTTCATGGGATAAAGTCTCATCCTTGTCTTTGTCTTCAAATCTAATCTCTTCTTGTTCTTGATTATCATCACCATCAGATATAATATATGTCTCACTACCACATATCATAATCTCAAAGGTTCCAACTTGACTTTCCTCTGAAACTCTGGGATTCCAATTCCAACTCTTCGTTTCATCAAACACAACATCTCTAATTACCACAATCTTTTGAGAAATCGGATCAAGTAGTTGATAAGCCTTAGATCCGGGATCAGTTCCGAGATGTACGAGTATACGAGATCTATCTTCAAGTTTCTTCAAGTGTGGAACACGAACCTTAGTGTATCCGATGGATCTAAAAATTTGGAGATGGACGAGTTTTGGCTATCTTCGACGAAAGATCTCTTATGGTGTCCGATCTTTGATAGCTCTCGTAGCAATTATTATCAAGAGATATGTTGACTGTCTCACCGCTTCTCTCCAAAGATAATTTGGCATATGCATATGCTTCATCATGCTTCTTGACAACTCATTAACAGTCTATTACCTTCCTGTAAACTGATGGCTCCATGCTACATTTTTCGAACTTAAGTCTTTTAAATACTTGATTCAACTTGATGTTCCAAGCTCTTAGTGCTTATTTTAACCCATACAAGGCTTTCTTGAGTCTATAGATTTTTTCTTCACTTCCTTACACCTCAAAGCCCTCTGGTTGTATGACATAAATTGTCTCCTTAAGATCTCCATTAAGAAAAACTGTTTTCACGTCAAAATGATGTATCACCCAGCCATTTGATGCTGATAGATTAATATGAAGGTTAATTGTTTTGAGTCTTGTTGATGCTGCCTTCAGAATTTTGTTTGATTTTGAATGCCCATTTCAGTCTGATGGCTTTGACACTTTCTGGGAGATCCTCGAGTTTCCAACTCTAATTCTTAACAATAAACCCAATTTCATCTTCACAAGCAAGAATCCATACGTTTAATTCCCTTTCCTCTCTGAAATTTATACGTACATCATCCAAACACAATAGTAGCTTTTCCTTCAACCTCAGACAACAAAACATAATCATCAAGATGTTTTGGTCTTGAAATTTCCCTTTGCGATTGGTGCAAAACTATATCGGACCCTGTGTTCTTGTCTCTTGTTCCTTGTTCATGGGATAAAGTCTCATCCTTGTCTTTGTCTTCAAATCTAATCTCTTCTTGTTCTTGATTATCATCACCATCAGATATTATATATGTCTCACTACCACATATCATAATCTCAAAGGTTCCAACTTGACTTTCCTCTGAAACTCTGGGATTCCAATTCCAACTCTTCGTTTCATTCAAACACAACATCTCTAATTACCACAATCTTTTGAGAAATCGGATCAAGTAGTTGATAAGCCTTAGATCCGGGATCAGTTCCGAGATGTACGAGTATACGAGATCTATCTTCAAGTTTCTTCAAGTGTGGAACACGAACCTTAGTGTATCCGATGGATCTAAAAATTTGGAGATGGACGAGTTTTGGCTATCTTCGACGAAAGATCTCTTATGGTGTCCGATCTTTGATAGCTCTCGTAGCAATTATTATCAAGAGATATGTTGACTATCTTACCGCTTCTCTCCAAAGATAATTTGGCATATGCATATGCTTCATCATGCTTCTTGACAACTCATTAACAGTCTATTACCTTCCTGTAAACTGATGGCTCCATGCTACATTTTTCGAACTTAAGTCTTTTAAATACTTGATTCAACTTGATGTTCCAAGCTCTTAGTGCTTATTTCAACCCATACAAGGCTTTCTTGAGTCTATAGATTTTTTCTTCACTTCCTTACACCTCAAAGCCCTCTGGTTGTATGACATAAATTGTCTCCTTAAGATCTCCATTAAGAAAAACTGTTTTCACGTCAAAATGATGTATCACCCAGCCATTTGATGCTGATAGATTAATATGAAGGTTAATTGTTTTGAGTCTTGTTGATGCTGCCATCAGAATTTTGTTTGATTTTGAATGCCCATTTCAGTCTGATGGCTTTGACACTTTCTGGGAGATCCTCGAGTTTCCAACTCTAATTCTTAACAATAAACCCAATTTCATCATCACAAGCAAGAATCCATACGTTTAATTCCCTTTCCTCTCTGAAATTTATACGTACATCATCCAAACACAATAGTAGCTTTTCCTTCAACCTCAGACAACAAAACATAATCATCAAGATGTTTTGGTCTTGAAATTTCCATTTGCGATTGGTGCAAAACTATATCGGACCCTGTGTTCTTGTCTCTTGTTCCTTGTTCATGGGATAAAGTCTCATCCTTGTCTTTGTCTTCAAATCTAATCTCTTCTTGTTCTTGATTATCATCACCATCAGATATAATATATGTCTCACTACCACATATCATAATCTCAAAGGTTCCAACTTGACTTTCCTCTGAAACTCTGGGATTCCAATTCGAACTCTTCGTTTCATCAAACACAACATCTCTAATTACCACAATCTTTTGAGAAATCGGATCAAGTAGTTGATAAGCCTTAGATCCGGGATCAGTTCCGAGATGTACGAGTATACGAGATCTATCTTCAAGTTTCTTCAAGTGTGGAACACGAACCTTAGTGTATCCGATGGATCTAAAAATTTGGAGATGGACGAGTTTTGGCTATCTTCGACGAAAGATCTCTTATGGTGTCCGATCTTTGATAGCTCTCGTAGCAATTATTATCAAGAGATATGTTGACTGTCTCACCGCTTCTCTCCAAAGATAATTTGGCATATGCATATGCTTCATCATGCTTCTTGACAACTCATTAACAGTCTATTACCTTCCTGTAAACTGATGGCTCCATGCTACATTTTTCGAACTTAAGTCTTTTAAATACTTGATTCAACTTGATGTTCCAAGCTCTTAGTGCTTATTTCAACCCATACAAGGCTTTCTTGAGTCTATAGATTTTTTCTTCACTTCCTTACACCTCAAAGCCCTCTGGTTGTATGACATAAAAAGTCTCCTTAAGATCTCCATTAAGAAAAACTGTTTTCACGTCAAAATGATGTATCACCCACCCATTTGATGCTGATAGATTAATATGAAGCTTAATTGTTTTGAGTCTTGTTGATGCTGCCATCAGAATTTTGTTTGATTTTGAATGCCCATTTTAGTCTGATGGCTTTGACACTTTCTGGGAGATCCTCGAGTTTCCAACTCTAATTCTTAACAATAAACCCAATTTCATCTTCACAAGCAAGAATCCATACGTTTAATTCCCTTTCCTCTCTGAAATTTATATGTACATCATCCAAACACAATAGTAGCTTTTCCTTCAACCTCAGACAACAAAACATAATCATCAAGATGTTTTGGTCTTGAAATTTCCCTTTGCGATTGGTGCAAAAACTATATCGGACCCTGTGTTCTTGTCTCTTGTTCCTTGTTCATGGGATAAAGTCTCATCCTTGTCTTTGTCTTCAAATCTAATCTCTTCTTGTTCTTGATTATCATCACCATCAGATATAATATATGTCTCACTACCACATATCATAATCTCAAAGGTTCCAACTTGACTTTCCTCTGAAACTCTGGGATTCCAATTCCAACTCTTCGTTTCATCAAACACAACATCTCTAATTACCACAATCTTTTGAGAAATCGGATCAAGTAGTTGATAAGCCTTAGATCCGGGATCAGTTCCGAGATGTACGAGTATACGAGATCTATCTTCAAGTTTCTTCAAGTGTGGAACACGAACCTTAGTGTATCCGATGGATCTAAAAATTTGGAGATGGACGAGTTTTGGCTATCTTCGACGAAAGATCTCTTATGGTGTCCGATCTTTGATAGCTCTCGTAGCAATTATTATCAAGAGATATGTTGACTGTCTCACCGCTTCTCTCCAAAGATAATTTGGCATATGCATATGCTTCATCATGCTTCTTGACAACTCATTAACAGTCTATTACCTTCCTGTAAACTGATGGCTCCATGCTACATTTTTCGAACTTAAGTCTTTTAAATACTTGATTCAACTTGATGTTCCAAGCTCTTAGTGCTTATTTTAACCCATACAAGGCTTTCTTGAGTCTATAGATTTTTTCTTCACTTCCTTACACCTCAAAGCCCTCTGGTTGTATGACATAAATTGTCTCCTTAAGATCTCCATTAAGAAAAACTGTTTTCACGTCAAAATGATGTATCACCCAGCCATTTGATGCTGATAGATTAATATGAAGGTTAATTGTTTTGAGTCTTGTTGATGCTGCCATCAGAATTTTGTTTGATTTTGAATGCCCATTTCAGTCTGATGGCTTTGACACTTTCTGGGAGATCCTCGAGTTTCCAACTCTAATTCTTATCAATAAACCCAATTTCATCTTCACAAGCAAGAATCCATACGTTTAATTCCCTTTCCTCTCTGAAATTTATACGTACATCATCCAAACACAATAGTAGCTTTTCCTTCAACCTCAGACAACAAAACATAATCATCAAGATGTTTTGGTCTTGAAATTTCCCTTTGCGATTGGTGCAAAACTATATCGGACCCTGTGTTCTTGTCTCTTGTTCCTTGTTCATGGGATAAAGTCTCATCCTTGTCTTTGTCTTCAAATCTAATCTCTTCTTGTTCTTGATTATCATCACCATCAGATATTATATATGTCTCACTACCACATATCATAATCTCAAAGGTTCCAACTTGACTTTCCTCTGAAACTCTGGGATTCCAATTCCAACTCTTCGTTTCATCAAACACAACATCTCTAATTACCACAATCTTTTGAGAAATCGGATCAAGTAGTTGATAAGCCTTAGATCCGGGATCAGTTCCGAGATGTACGAGTATACGAGATCTATCTTCAAGTTTCTTCAAGTGTGGAACACGAACCTTAGTGTATCCGATGGATCTAAAAATTTGGAGATGGACGAGTTTTGGCTATCTTCGACGAAAGATCTCTTATGGTGTCCGATCTTTGATAGCTCTCGTAGCAATTATTATCAAGAGATATGTTGACTATCTTACCGCTTCTCTCCAAAGATAATTTGGCATATGCATATGCTTCATCATGCTTCTTGACAACTCATTAACAGTCTATTACCTTCCTGTAAACTGATGGCTCCATGCTACATTTTTCGAACTTAAGTCTTTTAAATACTTGATTCAACTTGATGTTCCAAGCTCTTAGTGCTTATTTCAACCCATACAAGGCTTTCTTGAGTCTATAGATTTTTTCTTCACTTCCTTACACCTCAAAGCCCTCTGGTTGTATGACATAAATTGTCTCCTTAAGATCTCCATTAAGAAAAACTGTTTTCACGTCAAAATGATGTATCACCCAGCCATTTGATGCTGATAGATTAATATGAAGGTTAATTGTTTTGAGTCTTGTTGATGCTGCCATCAGAATTTTGTTTGATTTTGAATGCCCATTTCAGTCTGATGGCTTTGACACTTTCTGGGAGATCCTCGAGTTTCCAACTCTAATTCTTAACAATAAACCCAATTTCATCTTCACAAGCAAGAAACCATACGTTTAATTCCCTTTCCTCTCTGAAATTTATATGTACATCATCCAAACACAATAGTAGCTTTTCCTTCAACCTCAGACAACAAAACATAATCATCAAGATGTTTTGGTCTTGAAATTTCCCTTTGCGATTGGTGCAAAACTATATCGGACCCTGTGTTCTTGTCTCTTGTTCCTTGTTCATGGGATAAAGTCTCATCCTTGTCTTTGTCTTCAAATCTAATCTCTTCTTGTTCTTGATTATCATCACCATCAGATATAATATATGTCTCACTACCACATATCATAATCTCAAAGGTTCCAACTTGACTTTCCTCTGAAACTCTGGGATTCCAATTCGAACTCTTCGTTTCATCAAACACAACATCTCTAATTACCACAATCTTTTGAGAAATCGGATCAAGTAGTTGATAAGCCTTAGATCCGGGATCAGTTCCGAGATGTACGAGTATACGAGATCTATCTTCAAGTTTCTTCAAGTGTGGAACACGAACCTTAGTGTATCCGATGGATCTAAAAATTTGGAGATGGACGAGTTTTGGCTATCTTCGACGAAAGATCTCTTATGGTGTCCGATCTTTGATAGCTCTCGTAGCAATTATTATCAAGAGATATGTTGACTGTCTCACCGCTTCTCTCCAAAGATAATTTGGCATATGCATATGCTTCATCATGCTTCTTGACAACTCATTAACAGTCTATTACCTTCCTGTAAACTGATGGCTCCATGCTACATTTTTCGAACATAAGTCTTTTAAATACTTGATTCAACTTGATGTTCCAAGCTCTTAGTGCTTATTTCAACCCATACAAGGCTTTCTTGAGTCTATAGATTTTTTCTTCACTTCCTTACACCTCAAAGCCCTCTGGTTGTATGACATAAATTGTCTCCTTAAGATCTCCATTAAGAAAAACTGTTTTCACGTCAAAATGATGTATCACCCAGCCATTTGATGCTGATAGATTAATATGAAGGTTAATTGTTTTGAGTCTTGTTGATGCTGCCATCAGAATTTTGTTTGATTTTGAATGCCCATTTCAGTCTGATGGCTTTGACACTTTCTGGGAGATCCTCGAGTTTCCAACTCTAATTCTTATCAATAAACCCAATTTCATCTTCACAAGCAAGAATCCATACGTTTAATTCCCTTTCCTCTCTGAAATTTATACGTACATCATCCAAACACAATAGTAGCTTTTCCTTCAACCTCAGACAACAAAACATAATCATCAAGATGTTTTGGTCTTGAAATTTCCCTTTGCGATTGGTGCAAAACTATATCGGACCCTGTGTTCTTGTCTCTTGTTCCTTGTTCATGGGATAAAGTCTCATCCTTGTCTTTGTCTTCAAATCTAATCTCTTCTTGTTCTTGATTATCATCACCATCAGATATAATATATGTCTCACTACCACATATCATAATCTCAAAGGTTCCAACTTGACTTTCCTCTGAAACTCTGGGATTCCAATTCCAACTCTTCGTTTCATCAAACACAACATCTCTAATTACCACAATCTTTTGAGAAATCGGATCAAGTAGTTGATAAGCCTTAGATCCGGGATCAGTTCCGAGATGTACGAGTATACGAGATCTATCTTCAAGTTTCTTCAAGTGTGGAACACGAACCTTAGTGTATCCGATGGATCTAAAAATTTGGAGATGGACGAGTTTTGGCTATCTTCGACGAAAGATCTCTTATGGTGTCCGATCTTTGATAGCTCTCGTAGCAATTATTATCAAGAGATATGTTGACTGTCTCACCGCTTCTCTCCAAAGATAATTTGGCATATGCATATGCTTCATCATGCTTCTTGACAACTCATTAACAGTCTATTACCTTCCTGTAAACTGATGGCTCCATGCTACATTTTTCGAACTTAAGTCTTTTAAATACTTGATTCAACTTGATGTTCCAAGCTCTTAGTGCTTATTTTAACCCATACAAGGCTTTCTTGAGTCTATAGATTTTTTCTTCACTTCCTTACACCTCAAAGCCCTCTGGTTGTATGACATAAATTGTCTCCTTAAGATCTCCATTAAGAAAAACTGTTTTCACGTCAAAATGATGTATCACCCACCCATTTGATGCTGATAGATTAATATGAAGCTTAATTGTTTTGAGTCTTGTTGATGCTGCCATCAGAATTTTGTTTGATTTTGAATGCCCATTTCAGTCTGATGGCTTTGACACTTTCTGGGAGATCCTCGAGTTTCCAACTCTAATTCTTAACAATAAACCCAATTTCATCTTCACAAGCAAGAATCCATACGTTTAATTCCCTTTCATCTCTGAAATTTATACGTACATCATCCAAACACAATAGTAGCTTTTCCTTCAACCTCAGACAACAAAACATAATCATCAAGATGTTTTGGTCTTGAAATTTCCCTTTGCGATTGGTGCAAAACTATATCGGACCCTGTGTTCTTGTCTCTTGTTCCTTGTTCATGGGATAAAGTCTCATCCTTGTCTTTGTCTTCAAATCTAATCTCTTCTTGTTCTTGATTATCATCACCATCAGATATTATATATGTCTCACTACCACATATCATAATCTCAAAGGTTCCAACTTGACTTTCCTCTGAAACTCTGGGATTCCAATTCCAACTCTTCGTTTCATCAAACACAACATCTCTAATTACCACAATCTTTTGAGAAATCGGATCAAGTAGTTGATAAGCCTTAGATCCGGGATCAGTTCCGAGATGTACGAGTATACGAGATCTATCTTCAAGTTTCTTCAAGTGTGGAACACGAACCTTAGTGTATCCGATGGATCTAAAAATTTGGAGATGGACGAGTTTTGGCTATCTTCGACGAAAGATCTCTTATGGTGTCCGATCTTTGATAGCTCTCGTAGCAATTATTATCAAGAGATATGTTGACTATCTTACCGCTTCTCTCCAAAGATAATTTGGCATATGCATATGCTTCATCATGCTTCTTGACAACTCATTAACAGTCTATTACCTTCCTGTAAACTGATGGCTCCATGCTACATTTTTCGAACTTAAGTCTTTTAAATACTTGATTCAACTTGATGTTCCAAGCTCTTAGTGCTTATTTCAACCCATACAAGGCTTTCTTGAGTCTATAGATTTTTTCTTCACTTCCTTACACCTCAAAGCCCTCTGGTTGTATGACATAAATTGTCTCCTTAAGATCTCCATTAAGAAAAACTGTTTTCACGTCAAAATGATGTATCACCCAGCCATTTGATGCTGATAGATTAATATGAAGGTTAATTGTTTTGAGTCTTGTTGATGCTGCCATCAGAATTTTGTTTGATTTTGAATGCCCATTTCAGTCTGATGGCTTTGACACTTTCTGGGAGATCCTCGAGTTTCCAACTCTAATTCTTAACAATAAACCCAATTTCATCATCACAAGCAAGAATCCATACGTTTAATTCCCTTTCCTCTCTGAAATTTATACGTACATCATCCAAACACAATAGTAGCTTTTCCTTCAACCTCAGACAACAAAACATAATCATCAAGATGTTTTGGTCTTGAAATTTCCATTTGCGATTGGTGCAAAACTATATCGGACCCTGTGTTCTTGTCTCTTGTTCCTTGTTCATGGGATAAAGTCTCATCCTTGTCTTTGTCTTCAAATCTAATCTCTTCTTGTTCTTGATTATCATCACCATCAGATATAATATATGTCTCACTACCACATATCATAATCTCAAAGGTTCCAACTTGACTTTCCTCTGAAACTCTGGGATTCCAATTCGAACTCTTCGTTTCATCAAACACAACATCTCTAATTACCACAATCTTTTGAGAAATCGGATCAAGTAGTTGATAAGCCTTAGATCCGGGATCAGTTCCGAGATGTACGAGTATACGAGATCTATCTTCAAGTTTCTTCAAGTGTGGAACACGAACCTTAGTGTATCCGATGGATCTAAAAATTTGGAGATGGACGAGTTTTGGCTATCTTCGACGAAAGATCTCTTATGGTGTCCGATCTTTGATAGCTCTCGTAGCAATTATTATCAAGAGATATGTTGACTGTCTCACCGCTTCTCTCCAAAGATAATTTGGCATATGCATATGCTTCATCATGCTTCTTGACAACTCATTAACAGTCTATTACCTTCCTGTAAACTGATGGCTCCATGCTACATTTTTCGAACTTAAGTCTTTTAAATACTTGATTCAACTTGATGTTCCAAGCTCTTAGTGCTTATTTCAACCCATACAAGGCTTTCTTGAGTCTATAGATTTTTTCTTCACTTCCTTACACCTCAAAGCCCTCTGGTTGTATGACATAAATTGTCTCCTTAAGATCTCCATTAAGAAAAACTGTTTTCACGTCAAAATGATGTATCACCCAGCCATTTGATGCTGATAGATTAATATGAAGGTTAATTGTTTTGAGTCTTGTTGATGCTGCCATCAGAATTTTGTTTGATTTTGAATGCCCATTTCAGTCTGATGGCTTTGACACTTTCTGGGAGATCCTCGAGTTTCCAACTCTAATTCTTATCAATAAACCCAATTTCATCTTCACAAGCAAGAATCCATACGTTTAATTCCCTTTCCTCTCTGAAATTTATACGTACATCATCCAAACACAATAGTAGCTTTTCCTTCAACCTCAGACAACAAAACATAATCATCAAGATGTTTTGGTCTTGAAATTTCCCTTTGCGATTGGTGCAAAACTATATCGGACCCTGTGTTCTTGTCTCTTGTTCCTTGTTCATGGGATAAAGTCTCATCCTTGTCTTTGTCTTCAAATCTAATCTCTTCTTGTTCTTGATTATCATCACCATCAGATATTATATATGTCTCACTACCACATATCATAATCTCAAAGGTTCCAACTTGACTTTCCTCTGAAACTCTGGGATTCCAATTCCAACTCTTCGTTTCATCAAACACAACATCTCTAATTACCACAATCTTTTGAGAAATCGGATCAAGTAGTTGATAAGCCTTAGATCCGGGATCAGTTCCGAGATGTACGAGTATACGAGATCTATCTTCAAGTTTCTTCAAGTGTGGAACACGAACCTTAGTGTATCCGATGGATCTAAAAATTTGGAGATGGACGAGTTTTGGCTATCTTCGACGAAAGATCTCTTATGGTGTCCGATCTTTGATAGCTCTCGTAGCAATTATTATCAAGAGATATGTTGACTATCTTACCGCTTCTCTCCAAAGATAATTTGGCATATGCATATGCTTCATCATGCTTCTTGACAACTCATTAACAGTCTATTACCTTCCTGTAAACTGATGGCTCCATGCTACATTTTTCGAACTTAAGTCTTTTAAATACTTGATTCAACTTGATGTTCCAAGCTCTTAGTGCTTATTTCAACCCATACAAGGCTTTCTTGAGTCTATAGATTTTTTCTTCACTTCCTTACACCTCAAAGCCCTCTGGTTGTATGACATAAATTGTCTCCTTAAGATCTCCATTAAGAAAAACTGTTTTCACGTCAAAATGATGTATCACCCAGCCATTTGATGCTGATAGATTAATATGAAGGTTAATTGTTTTGAGTCTTGTTGATGCTGCCATCAGAATTTTGTTTGATTTTGAATGCCCATTTCAGTCTGATGGCTTTGACACTTTCTGGGAGATCCTCGAGTTTCCAACTCTAATTCTTAACAATAAACCCAATTTCATCATCACAAGCAAGAATCCATACGTTTAATTCCCTTTCCTCTCTGAAATTTATACGTACATCATCCAAACACAATAGTAGCTTTTCCTTCAACCTCAGACAACAAAACATAATCATCAAGATGTTTTGGTCTTGAAATTTCCATTTGCGATTGGTGCAAAACTATATCGGACCCTGTGTTCTTGTCTCTTGTTCCTTGTTCATGGGATAAAGTCTCATCCTTGTCTTTGTCTTCAAATCTAATCTCTTCTTGTTCTTGATTATCATCACCATCAGATATAATATATGTCTCACTACCACATATCATAATCTCAAAGGTTCCAACTTGACTTTCCTCTGAAACTCTGGGATTCCAATTCGAACTCTTCGTTTCATCAAACACAACATCTCTAATTACCACAATCTTTTGAGAAATCGGATCAAGTAGTTGATAAGCCTTAGATCCGGGATCAGTTCCGAGATGTACGAGTATACGAGATCTATCTTCAAGTTTCTTCAAGTGTGGAACACGAACCTTAGTGTATCCGATGGATCTAAAAATTTGGAGATGGACGAGTTTTGGCTATCTTCGACGAAAGATCTCTTATGGTGTCCGATCTTTGATAGCTCTCGTAGCAATTATTATCAAGAGATATGTTGACTGTCTCACCGCTTCTCTCCAAAGATAATTTGGCATATGCATATGCTTCATCATGCTTCTTGACAACTCATTAACAGTCTATTACCTTCCTGTAAACTGATGGCTCCATGCTACATTTTTCGAACTTAAGTCTTTTAAATACTTGATTCAACTTGATGTTCCAAGCTCTTAGTGCTTATTTCAACCCATACAAGGCTTTCTTGAGTCT
The DNA here is from genome assembly GCA_023374145.1 of Lepidium sativum. Taxonomy (NCBI): domain Eukaryota; kingdom Viridiplantae; phylum Streptophyta; class Magnoliopsida; order Brassicales; family Brassicaceae; genus Lepidium; species Lepidium sativum. The sequence goes on along the minus strand of JAKUCM010000210.1, from coordinate 6,581 downwards.
ATAGATTTTTTCTTCACTTCCTTACACCTCAAAGCCCTCTGGTTGTATGACATAAATTGTCTCCTTAAGATCTCCATTAAGAAAAACTGTTTTCACGTCAAAATGATGTATCACCCAGCCATTTGATGCTGATAGATTAATATGAAGGTTAATTGTTTTGAGTCTTGTTGATGCTGCCATCAGAATTTTGTTTGATTTTGAATGCCCATTTCAGTCTGATGGCTTTGACACTTTCTGGGAGATCCTCGAGTTTCCAACTCTAATTCTTATCAATAAACCCAATTTCATCTTCACAAGCAAGAATCCATACGTTTAATTCCCTTTCCTCTCTGAAATTTATACGTACATCATCCAAACACAATAGTAGCTTTTCCTTCAACCTCAGACAACAAAACATAATCATCAAGATGTTTTGGTCTTGAAATTTCCCTTTGCGATTGGTGCAAAACTATATTGGACCCTGTGTTCTTGTCTCTTGTTCCTTGTTCATGGGATAAAGTCTCATCCTTGTCTTTGTCTTCAAATCTAATCTCTTCTTGTTCTTGATTATCATCACCATCAGATATAATATATGTCTCACTACCACATATCATAATCTCAAAGGTTCCAACTTGACTTTCCTCTGAAACTCTGGGATTCCAATTCCAACTCTTCGTTTCATCAAACACAACATCTCTAATTACCACAATCTTTTGAGAAATCGGATCAAGTAGTTGATAAGCCTTAGATCCGGGATCAGTTCCGAGATGTACGAGTATACGAGATCTATCTTCAAGTTTCTCTCTCTTCAAGTGTGGAACACGAACCTTAGTGTATCCGATGGATCTAAAAATTTGGAGATGGACGAGTTTTGGCTATCTTCGACGAAAGATCTCTTATGGTGTCCGATCTTTGATAGCTCTCGTAGCAATTATTATCAAGAGATATGTTGACTGTCTCACCGCTTCTCTCCAAAGATAATTTGGCATATGCATATGCTTCATCATGCTTCTTGACAACTCATTAACAGTCTATTACCTTCCTGTAAACTGATGGCTCCATGCTACATTTTTCGAACTTAAGTCTTTTAAATACTTGATTCAACTTGATGTTCCAAGCTCTTAGTGCTTATTTCAACCCATACAAGGCTTTCTTGAGTCTATAGATTTTTTCTTCACTTCCTTACACCTCAAAGCCCTCTGGTTGTATGACATAAATTGTCTCCTTAAGATCTCCATTAAGAAAAACTGTTTTCACGTCAAAATGATGTATCACCCAGCCATTTGATGCTGATAGATTAATATGAAGCTTAATTGTTTTGAGTCTTGTTGATGCTGCCATCAGAATTTTGTTTGATTTTGAATGCCCATTTTAGTCTGATGGCTTTGACACTTTCTGGGAGATCCTCGAGTTTCCAACTCTAATTCTTAACAATAAACCCAATTTCATCTTCACAAGCAAGAATCCATACGTTTAATTCCCTTTCCTCTCTGAAATTTATACGTACATCATCCAAACACAATAGTAGCTTTTCCTTCAACCTCAGACAACAAAACATAATCATCAAGATGTTTTGGTCTTGAAATTTCCCTTTGCGATTGGTGCAAAACTATATCGGACCCTGTGTTCTTGTCTCTTGTTCCTTGTTCATGGGATAAAGTCTCATCCTTGTCTTTGTCTTCAAATCTAATCTCTTCTTGTTCTTGATTATCATCACCATCAGATATAATATATGTCTCACTACCACATATCATAATCTCAAAGGTTCCAACTTGACTTTCCTCTGAAACTCTGGGATTCCAATTCCAACTCTTCGTTTCATCAAACACAACATCTCTAATTACCACAATCTTTTGAGAAATCGGATCAAGTAGTTGATATGCCTTAGATCCGGGATCAGTTCCGAGATGTACGAGTATACGAGATCTATCTTCAAGTTTCTTCAAGTGTGGAACACGAACCTTAGTGTATCCGATGGATCTAAAAATTTGGAGATGGACGAGTTTTGGCTATCTTCGACGAAAGATCTCTTATGGTGTCCGATCTTTGATAGCTCTCGTAGCAATTATTATCAAGAGATATGTTGACTGTCTCACCGCTTCTCTCCAAAGATAATTTGGCATATGCATATGCTTCATCATGCTTCTTGACAACTCATTAACAGTCTATTACCTTCCTGTAAACTGATGGCTCCATGCTACATTTTTCGAACTTAAGTCTTTTAAATACTTGATTCAACTTGATGTTCCAAGCTCTTAGTGCTTATTTCAACCCATACAAGGCTTTCTTGAGTCTATAGATTTTTTTCTTCACTTCCTTACACCTCAAAGCCCTCTGGTTGTATGACATAAATTGTCCTCCTTAAGATCTCCATTAAGAAAAAACTGTTTTCACGTCAAAATGATGTATCTCCCAGCCATTTGATGCTGATAGATTAATATGAAGCTTAATTGTTTTGAGTCTTGTTGATGCTGCCATCAGAATTTTGTTTGATTTTGAATGCCCATTTTAGTCTGATGGCTTTGACACTTTCTGGGAGATCCTCGTGTTTCCAACTCTAATTCTTAACAATAAACCCAATTTCATCTTCACAAGCAAGAATCCATACGTTTAATTCCCTTTCCTCTCTGAAATTTATACGTACATCATCCAAACACAATAGTAGCTTTTCCTTCAAACTCAGACAACAAAACATAATCATCAAGATGTTTTGGTCTTGAAATTTCCCTTTGCGATTGGTGCAAAACTATATCGGACCCTGTGTTCTTGTCTCTTGTTCCTTGTTCATGGGATAAAGTCTCATCCTTGTCTTTGTCTTCAAATCTAATCTCTTCTTGTTCTTGATTATCATCACCATCAGATATAATATATGTCTCACTACCACATATCATAATCTCAAAGGTTCCAACTTGACTTTCCTCTGAAACTCTGGGATTCCAATTCCAACTCTTCGTTTCATCAAACACAACATCTCTAATTACCACAATCTTTTGAGAAATCGGATCAAGTAGTTGATAAGCCTTAGATCCGGGATCGGTTCCGAGATGTACGAGTATACGAGATCTATCTTCAAGTTTCTTCAAGTGTGGAACACGAACCTTACTGTATCCGATGGATCTAAAAATTTGGAGATGGACGAGTTTTGGCTATCTTCGACGAAAGATCTCTTATGGTGTCCGATCTTTGATAGCTCTCGTAGCAATTATTATCAAGAGATATGTTGACTGTCTCACCGCTTCTCTCCAAAGATAATTTGGCATATGCATATGCTTCATCATGCTTCTTGACAACTCATTAACAGTCTATTACCTTCCTGTAAACTGATGGCTCCATGCTACATTTTTCGAACTTAAGTCTTTTAAATACTTGATTCAACTTGATGTTCCAAGCTCTTAGTGATTATTTCAACCCATACAAGGCTTTCTTGAGTCTATAGATTTTTTCTTCACTTCCTTACACCTCAAAGCCCTCTGGTTGTATGACATAAATTGTCTCCTTAAGATCTCCATTAAGAAAAACTGTTTTCACGTCAAAATGATGTATCTCCCAGCCATTAGATGCTGATAGATTAATATGAAGCTTAATTGTTTTGAGTCTTGTTGATGCTGCCATCAGAATTTTGTTTGATTTTGAATGCCCATTTTAGTCTGATGGCTTTGACACTTTCTGGGAGATCCTCGAGTTTCCAACTCTAATTCTTAACAATAAACCCAATTTCATCTTCACAAGCAAGAATCCATACGTTTAATTCCCTTTCCTCTCTGAAATTTATACGTACATCATCCAAACACAATAGTAGCTTTTCCTTCAAACTCAGACAACAAAACATAATCATCAAGATGTTTTGGTCTTGAAATTTCCCTTTGCGATTGGTGCAAAACTATATCGGACCCTGTGTTCTTGTCTCTTGTTCCTTGTTCATGGGGTAAAGTCTCATCCTTGTCTTTGTCTTCAAATCTAATCTCTTCTTGTTCTTGATTATCATCACCATCAGATATAATATATGTCTCACTACCACATATCATAATCTCAAAGGTTCCAACTTGACTTTCCTCTGAAACTCTGGGATTCCAATTCCAACTCTTCGTTTCATCAAACACAACATCTCTAATTACCACAATCTTTTGAGAAATCGGATCAAGTAGTTGATAAGCCTTAGATCCGGGATCAGTTCCGAGATGTACGAGTATACGAGATCTATCTTCAAGTTTCTTAAAGTGTGGAACACGAACCTTAGTGTATCCGATGGATCTAAAAATTTGGAGATGGACGAGTTTTGGCTATCTTCGACGAAAGATCTCTTATGGTGTCCGATCTTTGATAGCTCTCGTAGCAATTATTTATCAAGAGATATGTTGACTGTCTCACCGCTTCTCTCCAAAGATAATTTGGCATATGCATATGCTTCATCATGCTTCTTGACAACTCATTAACAGTCTATTACCTTCCTGTAAACTGATGGCTCCATGCTACATTTTCGAACTTAAGTCTTTTAAATACTTGATTCAACTTGATGTTCCAAGCTCTTAGTGCTTATTTCAACCATACAAGGCTTTCTTGAGTCTATAGATTTTTCTTCACTTCCTTACACCTCAAAGCCCTCTGGTTGTATGACATAAATTGTCTCCTTAAGATCTCCATTAAGAAAAACTGTTTTCACGTCCAAAATGATGTATCTCCCAGCCATTTGATGCTGATAGATTAATATGAAGCTTAATTGTTTTGAGTCTTGTTGATGCTGCCATCAGAATTTTGTTTGATTTTGAATGCCCATTTTAGTCTGATGGCTTTGACACTTTCTGGGAGATCCTCGTGTTTCCAACTCTAATTCTTAACAATAAACCCAATTTCATCTTCACAAGCAAGAATCCATACGTTTAATTCCCTTTCCTCTCTGAAATTTATACGTACATCATCCAAACACAATAGTAGCTTTTCCTTCAAACTCAGACAACAAAACATAATCATCAAGATGTTTTGGTCTTGAAATTTCCCTTTGCGATTGGTGCAAAACTATATCGGACCCTGTGTTCTTGTCTCTTGTTCCTTGTTCATGGGATAAAGTCTCATCCTTGTCTTTGTCTTCAAATCTAATCTCTTCTTGTTCTTGATTATAATCACCATCAGATTATAATATATGTCTCACTACCACATATCATAATCTCAAAGGTTCCAACTTGACTTTCCTCTGAAACTCTGGGATTCCAATTCCAACTCTTCGTTTCATCAAACACAACATCTCTAATTACCACAATCTTTTGAGAAAATCGGATCAAGTAGTTGATAAGCCTTAGATCCGGGATCAGTTCCGAGATGTACGAGTATACGAGATCTATCTTCAAGTTTCTTCAAGTGTGGAACACGAACCTTAGTGTATCCGATGGATCTAAAAATTTGGAGATGGACGAGTTTTGGCTATCTTCGACGAAAGATCTCTTATGGTGTCCGATCTTTGATAGCTCTCGTAGCAATTATTATCAAGAGATATGTTGACTGTCTCACCGCTTCTCTCCAAAGATAATTTGGCATATGCATATGCTTCATCATGCTTCTTGACAACTCATTAACAGTCTATTACCTTCCTGTAAACTGATGGCTCCATGCTACATTTTTCGAACTTAAGTCTTTTAAATACTTGATTCAACTTGATGTTCCAAGCTCTTAGTGCTTATTTCAACCCATACAAGGCTTTCTTGAGTCTATAGATTTTTTCTTCACTTCCTTACACCTCAAAGCCCTCTGGTTGCATGACATAAATTGTCTCCTTAAGATCTCCATTAAGAAAAACTGTTTTCACGTCAAAATGATGTATCTCCCAGCCATTTGATGCTGATAGATTAATATGAAGCTTAATTGTTTTGAGTCTTGTTGATGCTGCCATCAGAATTTTGTTTGATTTTGAATGCCCATTTTTAGTCTGATGGCTTTGACACTTTCTGGGAGATCCTCGTGTTTCCAACTCTAATTCTTAACAATAAACCCAATTTCATCTTCACAAGCAAGAATCCATACGTTTAATTCCCTTTCCTCTCTGAAATTTATACGTACATCATCCAAACACAATAGTAGCTTTTCCTTCAAACTCAGACAACAAAACATAATCATCAAGATGTTTTGGTCTTGAAATTTCCCTTTGCGATTGGTGCAAAACTATATCGGACCCTGTGTTCTTGTCTCTTGTTCCTTGTTCATGGGATAAAGTCTCATCCTTGTCTTTGTCTTCAAATCTAATCTCTTCTTGTTCTTGATTATAATCACCATCAGATATTAATATATGTCTCACTACCACATATCATAATCTCAAAGGTTCCAACTTGACTTTCCTCTGAAACTCTGGGATTCCAATTCCAACTCTTCGTTTCATCAAACACAACATCTCTAATTACCACAATCTTTTGAGAAATCGGATCAAGTAGTTGATAAGCCTTAGATCCGGGATCGGTTCCGAGATGTACGAGTATACGAGATCTATCTTCAAGTTTCTTCAAGTGTGGAACACGAACCTTAGTGTATCCGATGGATCTAAAAATTTGGAGATGGACGAGTTTTGGCTATCTTCGACGAAAGATCTCTTATGGTGTCCGAATCTTTCTCTCTCTCTC
>JAKUCM010000209.1:0-38891 GCA_023374145.1 Lepidium sativum | reverse complement strand
ATGTATCTTTTAATCATAACTTATTAGAAACAGAACAAAATAAATTTTTCAAATTTTTTAAAAATATTTTCTATTCATATGGATGAAATAAATTAGATATGTGCGGTTATACATACTTGTGTTTAATAACTTATCTGAAAAACTAACCAATTTTTAAATGGTTATTGAGTGAAAAAACATGCTTCTTGTGTTAAAAAAAAAACTAATGATTCAAATAATTTTGTTTTCAGTAATTTAAAAGACAACCAAGAAAAATATGTATATTTTCAAATAAAACATGATATAAAATAAATATTGAAATTTTTGGTGTAGTAATCATGCAAATATTATTGTATAGACAGTTAAAAATGTTTTTCACTTATTATATCAGTTATTAACAGATTACTAAATTAAATAATGGTTAACGTTAATACAAAATGGAAAAATTGCAAAAATATTTTTCAAAAGAGTACATTTTAATACTACCCCTATTTTAAAACATTTTCAGAAAATATCTTTAACTATTGATAAAGAACTAAAATACCTTCCATTATTATATATTCAAAAAAAGAATTGATTTTAGTATGAATCGTTTTTGTCGCCAAATTTATTTTTTATTTCAAAATTTGGTTTTTATATTTATTAATTTTTAATAAAAAGTCTTATAAATAATATACTTATAAAACCTTATAGATAATATATTTATAAGTTATCTTATAAAATCTTATAAAAATTCAATTGATAAGGTATCTTATAAAACTTTATAAAAATATATTTTGAAAGTTTGATTTCAAATTTAGTTTATAAAATGTTATAAAATTTTTAAAATTTGATATTACTTTTAATATTTTTATTTTATTTTGTTTTAAATAATTTTATAAACAAACTTATAAATTTATATTACATTTATGTCCTATAAATTAATTTTTAGTTAGACTTTATAAATTAAAATTAAAATATATTATTTATAAAGTTTAATAAAATAACTTATAAATATATTATTTATAAAATTTTACAAAATGTCCTAGAAAGTCTTATAATTTTTTAAAATTTTGGTGGGACAAAAACTTTCATGAAAAACTTATAGAAAAAGTTTATAAGAAAAATTATGACGGCATTGTCATCTGCTTTATTAGTAAAAAGACATTTTTGTGAAAAAGTACAACAAAATACTCAAAATTTCTCATACAAAATTTGGTCAACAATTTTTTGATACTGATAAAACTTTCATAATTAAGATCAGAAGGACATCACAAATTCAAATAATATAACACAAAAATAAACAGAATATTACATTCCAAATTTTATATATAACTATTTATATCTCTTTTAAAATTTGAAATTTAGTTATTGATTTAGTTTTAGTTTGGGTAGAATTCATATCTATTGATATCTAACATATATCTTTAATCTATCATTTTGAAATTATTTTATATAATTCATCGCTTTAAAATAAAATAACTCAAAAAGATATTTTATAGTTGTGTTTTTTTATACGTACCTTTCAAGTATGGAAAATACCTTTTTTAGATTTATCTTTTGAATGTAATTATAGTAAACCCTTATAAATTAATAATGTCGGGATGATAACATGATTTTTGAAATTCAACTGTCAAATTTTTGTAGTAAGGTATCAAATCAAGAGTGAGATGAAAACACTTAACATATGCTAAAAAAGTCTAATCCAAGCGATTCAACAAATGATTTTCTGTCACAAAAACTTTAATCCAAACAATAAACTAAAATATAAAAAATAACTGAGCAATAGAAAATTGAAAGCAAACAAGACAAAAAAGATACAGAGAAAATGGGTTATGAGAAGTGGGCTAATTGATCAAAGCTTGATCGGGGCATACACTTGCTTAAGAACCAAATAATAGGAATTTCTAGGCAATAGATTCAAGCAATCAATGTCATTCCCATGAACAAAGAACTCAACCCAAAGTGCAGTCAGATCCCATTCTCATTGTCGATTACACTTGGGTTAGCATTAATAAACAACCTATAAACAACCAATAAACACTCTAACAACCAATTGCCTAAGTTGAAGAAGTAAATTCCGAACCTAGGTTCAAACAAGCATTTCAACAAACAATTTATGGGTGAAGAAAACAACAATCGGATTTCAAGTGATCAAAGTCGAAATCAACATTAAGAACACCTAAGAGTGAGAGACTAAGCATGAATGCTCTTAAACAAGTGAAGGATTCCCTAGTTTTACCAAGATTTACCTCAATTCCTCATAGACCATAACGAATTTACTCACTAATCATAATGCAAAACTTAAAAACTAGAAATTAAAATGAACAACATAACTAAAACATGAGAAAGAGATGAACAAACTTAGAAAAGAAATTAAAAGCAAAAACTCAATTGATCATAGAAAAATCAGGCAAAGTCTACAAGCCAAAGAGAGAAAAGAAGGTTTAAAACTTTTCTAGATCGGGAATTAAAATGTGGTTCTTATCTTTGGGTGTTTATGGGTATATATAGTCCATTTACAAAAACCCTAAAAAGTCAATGAAGACTAAGAAGCCAATAAATCAGTAAAGCAGAAAGGTGACTCGACCCAGTGCAGGTTAAGTCATGGGGTCGAGTTCTGTTGTGGTGATTTGCAGTCTCCAAACTCGATGTCTTCTAGTCGAGCTTCCTAGTCAAATCTGGTTCAGTGTGCCTCTGGGTATCAAACTCGACCTATCTAATCGAGTGGTTCGGTCAATCTTATCATGCTACCGTCTTTAGCTGCTCCAAAATGCTCCAAAAAGGCTTCAAAGTACCTAAAATAGCTCCATATGCAATATATGTGCAATGTAGATGCAAAGTATGTAATATGAACCTACAAAGACTCTAAATTGATAGGAATGCTATAAATATGGATGCAGAACATAATGAACGATGGCCCTAAACCATGCCAAAATGCAGACATATAAACTCCCCTAAACTTAGTCTTTGCTTACCCTCCAGAAAATGTAAAGAATTAAGAAAGAAGAGAGAAGTTGCAGACACATGGGAAATCTTACCTTAAATAAACAACTTATCAGGCTGAAAAACGTAAATCACAAATGAACTTATGTTCCATTAGAAATGCCACAATATAATCACATCTAGGCTTAACATATAATCATAAGATCCCTAATGCCTAAGCCAGACTCTAAGAACATAGACCTAAATCCTTATTTCTAGTGGCGCGGGCTTTAAGAGGAGCTATTGATCAATGAAATTGTGAATCAACTTCCCTGAACTAAAAAAGACTTAATTTGTTTTAGCACGTTCATTTTTTTCTTTTTTTGGTTCACTTTTTTGCTCAAGCTCATGTTCTTAGGATTTATAACTCAAATCAGAGGTTTGCTTCATGTCTGTTTTGGGGATCAACAAACATGAGGAGGTTATTTCATGTCCTCTTTGCCTCAACTTTCTTAGTGAGGCACAAAAATATACGGGTTCACGCATATTCCCATTCACTTTAGGCGTCATCAAATGAGTTGAGTTGTAGGAAAATTCACTTCTGGTTCTTGTCAACTTAAGCTCAAGGAAGGAAAACGTTTGATGCATCTTAAGGCCCTAATTCGACAGTTAAGGTTCAATTAAAAGGAGAAAAATTAGGTCATTTCGAGCCACAACACAAGCATAGATTTCATCCGTGAACGATCTATCCATCAAATTTTAAGAGGAAAAAACATCAGCTCACTAGGTTCACTATGGTTATTAGCTAATCAACCTATTAAGAATGTCTATCTCCAATTCTCAAAACACACATGCAACTAGATTTAATCATATATGAATACAACTATATGAACACTCTTTTTTATGGATTTTTGAAAAAAGGTTTTGAATTTTTATGAGTTTTCTGTGCCTTAAATGCAGTGCAATGCATGCAGACTCAAGTATGCAAAAATTGAAACTAAGATCACATCAAACATGTTAGACACTTCTCCTCCCCCAAACTTAAATCACACAGTCCCTTGTGTGCATGAAAGTTGAAGGAAAATCCTAGACAAACAAACCAAAATGCATAATGCAATGGTATATATTCAATAAAGGGATGGAGTAGGTACGCTTTGGAGACCAAAAAAGGTTTTTGAGAACGTTTTTCCGATAACTCGACCTCTTGTGGTCGACTAGGTTGATCGAGCTGACGAAAACTGGTGTGCGGAGGTCGAACTCAACCTTATGTTGCACAAGTTGGAGGGTCGAATTGGTTGGTTTTCCCCATCCACAAGCTTGTGATTGATTCCTGAACTTGGTAGTACTATTCCCTATGTCTTGAAAAGCAAGAAAACATAAAAGAAGCAAAGAAAACGAATGAAAGTATGTACAAGGATAACATGGGATTGCCTCCCAAGTGCGCTTATTTAATGTCCTGATCTTGACTCCTTTCTCCCATCAAAATGGGGGGAGTTCATCGAGAACAGCAAGGGTTCTCTCTGGGGTGCCTTTATCTGCTATGTAAGGCTTAACTCTTTGTCCATTGTGAAGTGATCTTCCTTTGCATTGCTGAGAGTGATTGCTCCATATGGTCGAACCTCTTGCAGTTGGAAAGGACTAGATTATCTTGATTTCAGTTTACGAAGGAACAACTTGAGCCTTGAATTGAATAAAAACACTTGGTCACTAGCTGTGATCTTCTTGTGTGTAATCTTTTTGTCATGAAATGCCTTTGTTCTCTCCTTATAGAATCTTTCAAACTCTCATAAGCATCAAGCTTGATCTCTTCCAACTAATGCATGTCAAGGAGCCTCTTATCTTGTGATGTCCTTAAATTGAAATTTATGAACCTTGTTACCCCAATGGATTTGTATTTGATATGTGCATGACTTTCCATACAATAACTAGAATGGAGTCTTTCCAATGTGAGTCTTGTATGTTGTCCTCTATGCCCATAATGTATCGCTCAGTCTCTCAGCCCAATTTCTCTTGGATGCATTTATTATTCGTGAGAGTATCACCTTTATTTGTTTGTTATACACCTTTATTTGTCCACTAGTCTAAGGGTAATAAGGCGATGCCAACTTGTGTCTGATTCCCAACTTCTTTAGCAAACTTTCAAATGCCTTGTTGATAAAATGAGAGCCTCCATCACTTATTACAACCCTTGAAACTCTAAATCTGGGAAATATGACATTTGAATAGCTTGGTAACTACCTTGATGTCATTAATTGGACATGCTATTGCTTCCACCCACTTAAAAACATAATCCATTGCTATTAGTATGTAGCTATTCTCGTGAGATGGAGGGTTGAATGGTCCAATGAAGTCTATCCCCCAACAATCGAAAACCTCAATTTCCAGAATTGGGTTTTATGGGATTTCATTCTTTTTTTGAATATTCCCCGTTCTTTGGCATGGATCACATTTTGAGATGAAAACATGGGCATTTTTGAACTTTGTTGGCCACCACAAACTCGCTTGTTGATCTGTGACAGTGTTATAAAATCCTTAGAACTTCCAACTCAGTTATACACCTTTTAAATAACCCATCAAATCCTCTCTTATATAAATAAGGCTCATCCCTGAAAAACCGCTTCCTTTGATAAGCATCCATGTCCTTTGGCACATCATTCACAACCAGAAAATTAACCAGATCGGTATATCAGGGCAAATTTGCTCTAACGAGCTTTATTATGTACTGAGGGTGGCTTTCTTTTTCTTAGTACTGGACTCGACCCTACGTCGCTTGAGTTGGTCAATCGAGTTTAGTTTCTGAGTCTCAATTCATGCGGCTTCAACAATCATCAGATGTTCGGCATGCATGGAATCATCTAGAGGGATCTTGTCTTTTATTATCATCCTGAATAAATGATCAACAACTCCATTTTCATCCCTGGCTTGTCTACTACTTCCATGTAAAACTCTTGAAGTAGATGAATCAATCTTAGCAGCCATGGCTTTGCATCTTTCTTCTTCATTAAGTACTTCGAAACTGCATGGTCGGTGCGCACAATTACTTTGGATCCCACCAAGTATGTCATGAACTTTTCAAACGCAAAGACTACTACAAGTAACTCTTTCTTGGTAGTTGCATACTTTACTTAGCATCATCAAGAGTCCAACTTGCATATTAGATCACATTCAGCTTCTTATCCTTCCTTTCACTCATAACTACTCTCACTGCATAATTGATGTGTCTGTATTTTTACGTTTTTAGGAGCATTATTTAGCATATTTTGCATTCATATTTGCAGTATTATCATCGTTTTAGGGCCTTTTATGTTTATTATGCGTATTTGGTATCGGGCATTGCATACATTGCATGAGGGTGGATTTTAGGTACTTCAAGAGCTTATTATGGAGGATTTTGGACTACAAGAATACCCGTAGATGAATTAATCGGTCTAGAGTTGAAGTTTAGTTTGTGATCTAGAAGATTTGGCAGGAGTTACAGACGCTCGATCGGCACGCTCGACCATCACTTGGTCGAGCGGTTTTTCACCCACAAAAACATTGACTTTTTTCAGAGTTGACTTTTTAGGGTTTTTTTGTAAAGTTGAGTATAAATACCCCTTGATGTAATTAGGCAAGAGGATCCACGTTTTTAAGCTTTCTCTTAATCGAAGAGACTTTTCTGCTTTTTCTCTTGTAATCTCTCTTCTTAAATCTTAGATCCTTGTTGATCCTTTGGTTATTTGATTTTCTATCTTTAATCATTGTTGTTCATCTCTTCGTGATCTATCTTTTGATGTTAACAATTTCAATTTCTGGGTTTGTGTTCTTGTTCATGAAGCTTGAGTAGATCCAGTAGGGTTCTTGAGGAGATGGTGAGATTATGGTAGACATAGGGATTTCTATACTTGTTTAGGGTTAAATAGACTTAGATATCTTCAGTTTAAGTGTGCTTAATGCTTATTTCTCTTTGATCAATTGAAATATGAGTTTTTGGTGTTTCCTACCCACAAGGTGTTTGTGGCTTGAAAGAGGTTAAGTTGAGATAACCTCTCCTGGCTCAAGAGATTGATTGTCTAGGGTGTTATTAGGCTGTTTTAGGTATGTATTTACTGCCTTATAAACCACCAATCGTTGATGAGGGTCAAGTCTGGTTGTGGTTTAAGAGAGGTCTCATTGCATGAGAATGAATGTGATTGATGTGAGCCCTTGCCTAGAGGTCATCTAAATAGGTTGATAAACAAGTCTGGAACCCCTAATGAAGCTTTGATCATTGATCCTAACCCTCAAGAATCCATCTTCTTCCTTGATTAAGAGTTTCTGTTTGTGCTCTGTTTTTGGTTTAAAACTCTATTTTGTGCTTGCTCTGTTTTTGCACATTGCTTTGTTTTTGCACGTTGCTCTGTTTTTACACTCTGTTTTTACTCTGTTTTTATGCTCTGTTTTTACTCTGTTTTCATGCTCTGTTTTAGTACTCTGTTTTTATCATGTTTAATTTGCACTAAAATTTTTACCTTGATCATGATTGGCTTGGATTAGGTTGAGTTGATTGTGTTCAGATTGCTAGTTGCTTCCCTACTTGGATTGACACCTTACTATACTGCATTGATTGAACATAACAATAGGTCTATTTGATAGTAAAAACACTGTTATCAATAATCACTCGCATCGTACATGATTTCAAATGATAAGGTCCAGTCCAGAGCTTGAACAATAGATGATGACACTAAGGCTTCTTTGATCTTTAAGAACGCTGCTAGACACTCATCATCAAACATGTACTAGGCCTCCTTGCATAGAAGGTGAGTAAGTGGTTTAGCAATCTTGCAGATCTAGATGAATCTCCTATAGAACCCCGCATATCCTAAGAAACTCATGACATCCTTAACCATTTTTCGTGGCTGCAGCTGAATCATCACATAAATCTTGGCTTTATCAACCTCATTGTCCCTCTTAGAAATCTTATGTCCCAATATTATCCCTTCTTGAACCATGAAATGACACTTGTCCCAGTTCAACACCAAGTTAGTTTCCACTCACCTGCTAAGTACCCTACACAAATTTGATAAACACGAGGAGAAGGAAGAGCCATAGAGGAAAAAAATTATGTGAAGACCTTTACCATCTCCTCAATTAAATCCAAAAAATGGATGTCATACAATGCTGAAACGTAGCAGGAGCATTACACAATCCAAAAGGCATTATTCTATAAGCAAAAGTGCCATAAAGACATGTATAAGTTGTATTTTCCTAATTGTCGGATGTATAGGTATCCGAAAGAATCCACTATAATCGTCAAGAAAACAATAATACGAATTGTTTGACAACCTCTTTATCATCTGGTCAATGAAGGGCACATGAAAATGATCCTTCCTAGCAGATGAATTAAGTCTCATATAATCAATGCACATCCTATGCCTTGTTATTGTCCTAGTGGGAATCAACTCATTCTTCTCATTCCTTACCATAGTAATACCCCTTTTCTTAGGAACACAATGCACAGTAGAAACCAACTTGTTGTAAGAAATAAGATAAATAACATCAACATCTAACAATTTAAGTATCTCTTTCTTAACCACCTCCTTAAGATTGGGGTTTAACCCCCTTTGAGCCTCCTTCTCCAAGTGTATTATATGGGTACATAAACTAGGTGAAATCCCTCTAATGTCAGCAAGTGAGTATCCTAGAGCCTTTCTAAAACGTCTAAGTACAAACAACAACATATCAAGTTCATTATCACTTAAAGCATCACTCACAATCATAGGGTATGTGAGTTAAAGCCCAAGAAAGCGTACCTTAGCTCATCAGGAAGTGGTTTCAACTCCACTTTAGGTGAACTTAACTCAGGCTAGTCATCATAGGCAGTTGAAAGGGAAAGCTCAACCGCCTACATCTCGAGTTGGCCGGTCGAGCTTAGTAAAATTGCTGCCAATTCTAGGCCATACAAGGTCGAACTTCTCTCAATCATTTCTTTAACCTTTATGCTTAATTCCACCAACTCCTCAATTACAACCGAACTCCTCACTGGCTTGTGAGCGTATAGAATTCTTGCATAACACTTAACTTCCATACGCAAATACCCCTTAACAACTGGTTTTATCAAGGCTACTTGTAACTGATCCTCATTTATTAACTCTTCCAACAACTTATCCGCCAGAGCATCCATCTCTTGAACCTAGAAAACTTGGCTTTCGATTGTTGGCTTTTTAATTAGATGTTGAATGTCATTTTCATATCCTTGCCCATATTTAACTCAATTTCACATTTGGGAACATTTATCACAGCTCCAAAAGTTTCAAGGAAAGATCTACCAAATAGCCAAATAGTAGAGGATCTTTAGGGTCTTCGTCCATGTCAAGGACCATAAAGTCTGTTGAGATCTCAATACCTCCAACCTTAACCAACAGATCTTCTAAAATGCCATGAGGGATTCTTACAGATATGTCATCTAGAATTAGAGAGAACTTGCAAGGTTTGTAATTTTTTAAACTTAACCTCTTTGAAGTTTTAAGTGGCATAAGACTTACTGATGCTCCAAGATCGCATAACAGTTGCTGAAAGCTAAAAATCCAAGTGCACAACGGATTGTGAATGTACCAGGGCCATCAAGTTTCTTTAGTACAATCTTTGAAATGATTTTAGGAAAAGTTGTTCATTACATTCTTAGTGACCATATTTATACAATGGTCTTTTTAACCTAAAACGTGTACAATAAGAATAAGGAAATATTTCATATTTCCTTTCCAATACGCCCTCCCCCCCTCAAGTTGGAGGTGAAATGTCTTGAATCCCTAACTTGGAGAGTAAGAACTTGAATGATGGTGTAGGCAACGGTTTAGTGAGCAAGTCTGCAGGCTGTTCTTTGGTCGGTAGATGAGCTGTAGTAATGAGTTGGTCGACAATAGCATCACAAACAAAATGACAGTCTCTTTCTATATGTTTGGTGCGTTCATGGAACACCGGATTGGCAGCAATATGAAGAGCTGACTTACTATCACAATAGAGTTGCATTGGTTGTTGATGATCAATCCCAAAAGTAAGAAGCAACTCTTTGAGCCATTTCAGTTCACGAACTGCGTAAGCCATGGATCTATACTCGGCCTCTGCTGAAGACATGGAGATGGTGTCCTGTTTCTTTGTCTTCCACGAGATAGGTGAGTTACCGAGTAGAATGATGTAAGCACTCAATGATCTGCGGGTGAGTGGACATGCAGCCCAGTCGGCATCACAAAATGCCGTAAGACGAAGATTGGAGTCAGCGCGTAGTAGTATTCCCTGTGCTGGTGTACCTTTGATGTATTGTACAACACGTAAACAAGCCTGCCAATGAACCTCTAGAGGTTTATGCATAAATTGAGACAGAACATGGACAACATAAGAAAGTTCTGGCCGAGTAAAGCTAAGATAAATCAAGCAGCCGACGAGTCGACGATAGGGCTGTGAATCAAGCAAAGGATCACCAGCGGCAAGTGAGAGTTTATGATTGAGTGGAATCGGTGTTGATGCGGGTTTAGCAGCTAGTAGTCCAGTTTCGGCCACAATGTCAAGAGCATATTTACGTTGAGAGAGAAAGAATCCTTCGCAGCTTCGAGCTACTTCAATGCCGAGAAAGTATTTCAACTTGCCAAGATCTTTCATATGAAAACATTCATTGAGATAAACTTTGAACCGAGACATAGTGGTGAGATCATTGCAAGCAACAACAAAATCGTCGACATAGATTAAGATATGTATGATCACCTTATCTTGGACAAAAGAGAAGTGTGATGAGTCCGCTTTGATTTGGACGAACCCATAATCGATCAAGGCTTTGCTTAGTTTGGAAAACCAACACCTTGGTGCTTGTTTTAAACTGTAAATTGCTATATTAAGTAGACAAACTTTATTTGAATCTTTGCTTGCAAAACCAGGAGGTAACTGCATATAAACCTCTTCTTCTAAATCTCCATGTAGAAAGGCATTTTGAACGTCCATTTGATGAACCTCCCACTGTTTGGTAGCTGCAACATTGAGTAAGATTCGTATAGTAGACGGCTTAGAAACGGGTGCAAACGTGTCCGTATAATCAACTCCTTCTGTTTGTTTGTTACCGAGGGCTACAAGGCGAGACTTATGGCGAGCAAGAGACCCATCTGAATGATATTTCAACTTGTAAACCCATTTGATACCAATTGCTTTCTTGTCAGGAGGTAAATCTGTTTCGATCCAAGTGTTATTCAACTGTAGAGAATAATACTCATCGGTCATAAATGCATTCCACACATCATCAATCATAGCTTCCTAGTATGATCGTGGTTCATAGGCGGAAGTAACAGCTGCTAAAAAGGCTTGATGACTAGGTGAGTAATGAGTATCAGAAATATAATCTAAAATTGGATACAATGTATTACCTGGAACCGTTGTGTGAGGACTGAGATCAGAGGTAGATGAAGTGAGAGAGGGTGTAAGCTGATGGTGTACCGAATTAGTGACATAGTTGCGGAGGAGAACTGAAGGATGTCGTTGTCTATGACCACGACCCAATGCTTCAGTAGGAGCTTGAGTAACAGATGGCGGAGAGGAAGATGGCTGAGGTTGAGCTTCAGCTACATGTTCAGAAGATGTAGGTGAGTCATTAGTAATTGGTGGAGTTAAATCGGATGTGGCATCGGGAAGAACTGCAGTTCGGAGACAATGACAAAGATACATTTACGACTCTGAGGAGCAAATTTATCTTTATTACGAGGTCGAGAATGAGAGTAACATAGACAGCCAAAGACGCGCAGCATATCATACGATGGTGGAGTGTTATGTAGAAGTTTGTAAGGATTTTTACCATCTAAAAGAGAAGTTGGTGTTCGGTTGATCAAGTACGCAACAGTTAACACACTCTCACCTCAAAAGCGTGTAGGTAGATTAGCTTGGAAAAGACACGCACGAGCCACATTTAGATGCTTGCGTTCAACACATCCATTCTGTTGTGGTGTGTCAACACAAGAAGTCTGATGTAGAATACCTTGTGTCCGAAAATAACTTGATAGACAAATGAACTCGGTTCCATTGTCTGATCGTACACTGTGTACTTTGTGACTAAATTGACGCTCAGCCATAGCACAAAAATGCTGTAGTAACTCGGAGACTTCCAATTTTTCTTTCGTCAAGAACACCTAAACTGTTCTAGAGTAATCATCAACGATCGTCAAGAAATAAGCAGCTCCGCAGAAAGATATTGTACGATAAGGACCCCAAACATCGCAGTGAATTAACGCAAAAGGAGCAGTAACTTTATTAGAACTTTTTGAGAAGACCTCACGTGTTTATTTGGCACATTAACAAATATCACAACGTTGAGAATGTTCAGAATTCACAACCACATTATTAAAGAATGGTAAAGACGGTAAAAGCTTAGAAGAAAGGTAGCCTAAACGATGATGCCACAGAGTGGTAAGAGACAACTTTGCTTTGGTAACAGCATTGACACGAGCCTTAGTCATTCCCGTGTAGTAGTATACCCCCTCTCTCTCTTCACCGACTCCAATCAGGATCTTCGTAAAACGGTCTTGTAAAATACACAAAGTATCAGTGAAAACAGCTATGCATCCAGTTTGTTTGACCAACTTATTAACCAAAACTAATGTGGTATTGAAACTGGGAATATAAAGCACATCACGAAGGGTGTAAGATTCATTTAAATCAATACTACCAACATGTGTTGCACGTGATACACGTCCATCAGGAAACGTGACTTCGGAGGATTGAACTGGACAAAGATCTTGTAAAAGAGATTTGTCACCAGTTATATGGTGTGATGCACATGTATCAAGAATGAGATCACTTAGTGTAGCTATACCGGACACACGATCAGGAGCTTCTTGTGTCTGTTGAGTCTGAAGAAGAGTGAGCAGAGCAACGACTTGATCAGCAAGAGGAAGAGACGCGTTTGGCGAAGATGCTGTAGTTATAGCGCGAGAAGAATTGGCTCGACCTCGACCACGTGATCCAGAACCATGACCTCCTCTGCCACGTTGTGAGCCAGAACCGCGAGAAGAAGACTGAGATTGCTGTTCCAAAAACCAGTCCGGATATCCATGGATGAGAAAGCATTCAGACACGTCATGATTTTTCCGGTTGCAGTGAGTACAATAACGAGGAGTATCACGAGTACGAGTAGCATTAACAGCAGCAGAACAATTATTTGAAGATTGGCCTTGAACAGAAAATCCAATAGCATCTAGAGAGGTTTCACTTGAACGAAGGGAGCGAAGATGTTGTTCTTGACGTATGACTCGAGAATAGACAGAGTTGAGATCGGGAAAAGGTTCTTCGTTAATAATCTGAGAACGAAGAGACCCGAAGCGGGATTCATCAAGTCCAAACAAAAATTTGTGAACACGAACATCTTCTTTCTCCTTCTCCAATGCAGCAGCGGCAACACAAGTACAAAAAGGAGAGGTCTGGAGATTTTGAAGCTTTTCCCAAAGCTTAGAGAGTCGACCATAGTAATCAAGAACGGATTATCCATTTTGATTGCAGTTTGTGATGCTGTCTTGAATGAGATGTCGCCTTACACCACTCTTAACAGAGAATAGTACACGCAAAGCTTCCCACAATTTAGAAGCATCACCAACATGAGTCACAGTAGATCGAATTTTAGGATAAATCGAACTCCGAATCCATCCTATAATCATAGAATTTGCTGCTGTCCATCGACTAAGATCTGGTTCAGTGATACGTTTCGAGATTGATCCATCTACGAATCCAATTTTCTGTTTTGCTTGAAGTGAATTACGCAACTCCGTCGCCCATTCGGAATAATTATCATCACTAAGAAGCACCGGTGTTATTAGAGATCCTAGATTGTCAGATGGGTAGAGTGTATATGGTGTAACTGAGGTAGTAGCATCAGTAGAAAGGGTAGGATTTGCCATTGTAGAGAAAGATTAAGCTGAGAGTATTGTTACTCTGTTTTCAATGTGAGAAACAGAGGAGGTAGGAAGGTGACAGCTAGAGGTAGGTTAATATCGATGCTCTGATACCATGAAATGATTTTAGGAAAAGTTGTTCATTACATTCTTAGTGACCATATTTATACAATAGTCTTTTTAACCTAAAACGTGTACAATAAGAATAAGGAAATATTTCATATTTCCTTTCCAATAATCTTCTTCTAGATAATCCAAATGATCTCATGTGTAAGAACCACCATTCCTTCGACATCTTAGTATTTTCCTTGAGTGCATCCTTGAGAAAATTCTGGTATGGAGGCATAAGCAAAAACGCATCTAGTAAGTACATTTTGAGCTTAACATCTTTGATTTGCTTATCATCAACATCCTTTTTAAAGAGGGAAAGACAACTTGGGTTTAAAAGGTGGGGCTACAAATGGATTCAATGTTTCTTTAGCAGTTCTCTATGTTTTAGCATCATAATATTGAACTCGAGTGGGTAAAGATCGAGTAATAGGCTCGAGTTGGGTATTAGACTGGTTTTCAGGAATTCATTTCTCCGTTGAACTCGAGAACCTGTTGATCGAGTAGGTGGATAAAACTTGGCCTCTAGAGTTGATTTATCATCCTTTTCCTTGCTTAAACCATCACCCCCCCCCCCTCCTCTTGAAATATGTTGACCTCACTATCACTAGTATCCTCAGTACGAATTATCAATTAACGACCACTTCTTAATGTGATTGCCTTAGCATGATTCTGAATAAATTTATTATGTAGTGGCCTTGTTGATTTCATAGCTGAAGAAGAAGCTTTTTGGTTCTCCAAAAATTGTAACCTTGCACTAAGCTTCTCGAATTTGTTGTTCAGTTCACTGTGAGAACTATCCATCCTTGCATTTACCGCATTAAATTTTTGATTCAGTTCAGTAGTTGTAGTCTGTTGAACCTTGAGAATCTCCTTGAGTATATACATAACCTCATGAGGTTTGTAGAGGGCGGTAAAGATACATGCATAGGGGTTGGGTTTGGTGTGGGTTTAGAGGGGGAAATGTCCTCCTGAGGGTTCCTATATGGGTGGTTAGACCAATAGTTGTTATATGGCTTATTCCCCCCCCCCCCTCCTCGGTTCAGTATGTAGCACGTCTCTTTAAAGAAAGCATACATTACATCTTCAAAATACTCCTCCTCTAACACCATGTGTACCAGTTTCTGGTGAACCGAGTGCAATTTGTCCAACTTTTTACTCAAAGCCTTGATCTTCTTCTTTGTGTTCAAATATGAATAAGTTTCTCCTCTCACAGTGCGGTCATAGTCGCTATATTGTCTGTTGGCCAGCACAAGATTCTCAACCAATTTCCATCCAGCTTCTACCTCATTGTTCAGAATATTGCCATTACTAGCAGCATCCAATAATATGAGAACCTTGGGAAGTACACCAGGGTAAAGAGTGTTGAGAAAAGACTCCTTTGTGAACTTATAATGGGGACACTGAGTCTGGTCGGATTGGAAATGTTCCCAAGCTTTAGAGAATGACTCGGAGCTACTTTGCAGAAAGCCTAATACGGTATTGCGTAGCCTGGCTATGCTAGATTTTGAGAAAAATTTGGCAAGGAAAGCAATTTTACATTCGTCCCAAGACGTAAATGTTCCCTGTGGTAGAAGTTTTTCCCATGCACGTGCTTTGTCTTCGAGACAAAAGGGAAATAAGTGAAGCTTAAGTGACTCTACGGTCACACCATTGATCTTTGCCATGTCACATAACCGCTCAAAGTCGTCAAAGTGTTCCAGAGGGTCTTCAGAGGGTAAGTCATGGAACTTGTGGTTCTGAATCATTGAAACCATCTCGCTCTTGATCTCAAAGTTGTTGTTGGCTATAACAGGCGGCGTAATCCATGTACATTGGGTATTGATGTTAAGATCATCTCCCATCCCTATATGCCTTGGCATGCGAGCATTAGTGTCATGCACACGAGCTTGTGCTATAGTTTCAGATCCCCCTGGTGTGGTACTTGCCATTATGACTTAAAGTGGCTCTGCAAAACCCTGAATTTCAACCCATAAGCTGAACTCGAGTGATAGACTCTAGTTGGTGAGAACCTATCAACAGAGTGTAGACTCGACCATTTTTTATCGAGTAAGAGGGTCGAGTTGTACCTGAAACATAGCAAAAGCAAGGCAAACTAGTGAGCAACACCTGGTGCCAAAGAGGTCACCAGAGCTTGATCTCAAAATGCTTAAATGAATAATGATGCAAACAATCTCTCAATTTGGCAATGACGCCAATTTGATAACATGATTTTTGCAATCCAAGCAGTCAAATCCTTGTTGTAAGGTATCGAACCAAAAGTGAGATGAAAACAAGTCTAATCCAAGCAATCTAGTAAATGATTTTCTGTCACAAAACCTCTAATCCAAGCAATAAACTAAAAATACAACAATTAACATAAACAAAATAACTGAGCAATAGAAAATCGAAAGCAAACAAGATACATAGAAAATGAGTTATGAGGAGTGGGTTAATCGATCAAAACTTCACCAGGGACCTACACCTGTTTAACAACCTAATAATAGGATCTCTAGGCGATATATTCAAGCAATCAATGTCGTTCTCATGAAAAAATAACTCAACCCAAAGTGCAATCAGATCCAATTCTTATTGTCTAACAATAAACATTCTAACAACCAATAAACACTCTAACAACATAGAAACAACCAATAAACACTCTAACAACCAATTCCTTGAGCTAAAGAAGTAAATTCCAAACCTAGGTTCAAAAAAGCATTTTAACAAACACCTTATAACTGAAGAAAGCAACAATTAGATTTCAAGTGATTAAGTCTAAAACAACATTAAGAACATCTAGGATTCCCTAGTTCTACCAAGATCTAACCAACTCCTCATAGACCTTAATGGATTCTCACTAATCATAATGCAAAACATAAAACCAGAAATTAAAATGAACATCATAACTAGAAATATGGAAAAGCGATGAACAAACTTAGAGAATAAATTAAAATGCAAAAAAATCAATTGATTGTAGACAAATCATGCAAAGTCTACAAGCCAAAGAGAGAAAATAAGGTTTAAATCTTTTCTAGATATGGAATTAAGTGGTCCTTATCTTTGGGTGTTTATGGGTATTTATAGCCCATTTACAAAAATTCTAAAAAGTCAACGGAGACTAAGAAGTCAACAAATCAATAGAGCCGAGAGGTGACTCAACTCAGTGCAAGTTAAGTCATGGGGTCGATTTCTGTTGTGGTGATTCACAGTCTCCAAACTCGATGTCTTCTAGTCGAGCTTCCTAGTCAAGTCTGGTTCAGCGTGCCTCTGGGTGTCAAACTCGACCTATCTGATCGAGTGGTTCGGTCAAACTTATCATGATAATGTCTTTAGCTGCTTCAAAATGCTCCAAAAAAAATCCAAAGTACTTAAAATAGCTTTATATGTAATATGTGTGCAGTATAGATGCAAACTATGCAATATGAACCTACAAAAACTCTAAATTGATAGGAATGCTATAGACATGAATGCATAACATGATGAATGAGGACCCTAAAACATGCACATATATATCACGAGACTACACTGAAACTATAATTTTTGATTAGTTTATAGAGATTATTAATTTATTGATATACAAATTGATCCAAAAACTCAATTGAGAACTGTTAAATTATGTTATTCTATAGAGATTAATGAATCGAGTATTATTTTAAGAGGTTATACTGTGTCTACTAATGAAAATATCACTTATACAATTTTATATTTTACTGATGTTATTTACTTGAAAAATACAATTTAAAGTCGTGTTTTTTTATTATATTTTTATGAATATATATTTTTATTATGATCACATCTTCTAAAGCATATATATCCTCTTTAAAATTTGAATTTTGGTTAATAATTTGGTTTTGAATTTTGATAAGTAATAATTTGTAAACTACTTTTGTTAATGATTTGGTACATATATTCTATTGTTTGTAATGATTGTCTTTTTGCTTGAAGCTTTTATTGTTGAACGAAGCCAATAAGGACATAGGAACAAGAAGAGAAGAAGAAGAAAAAGAGAAATGGAGAGTAATAAAGAAAAAGATAATTATGTTATGGATTCCATTGTTGTGTGAAGCAAGCAATAGAGGAGATAAACTAGTGTTGAGAAGTGGAGAACAAAGAGAGGTAGAGAGAGTATTGGAGAATAATATTAGAATTGAAAGAAGATGAATAAGAACAAGTAATCTCACATAGAAGTAAAAAAATCCTACTAATTCTCTTTTTAGAGCTTAAGACTTTCTAGTTCATTTTAGAGTGTTTCACTTTAAGTGGCATCGAGCTTTGTTTGGTGTTTTATCTTCACCCCGAAGTGTTTCCGCCGCCGTATTTCCCCGCAGCTCTTTCACCTGAAACCTAAGTTCTCATCGGTTTTTTTGATTTCAGCTTTCTAATTCGTTTAATCCCCTTGGTTCCTCGTTATATCCAAGATATGTCATTAGTTAAGGTTAAGGCCATGATGGATCTGTGTCTAGAAGAAGAAGAAGACAAGCCATTTGTAATGCCGGATCTCCCCGAGTTTAGTACGATAGAGACAAACAACCTTAGTCTTTTCGGTCGCATTCTCAACCCTCGAAGGGTGTTTCATACTTACAATGAATGGGCTTTGGCCATTGAGAAATGGAAGGAACACCCTCCAAAGGAGTATCTTCAGTAGATACCTCTCTGGGTGCAGATTAGGTTCTTACTCACTAAGACCTTGTTCTTTTTTTGGTCGCTGGCGACAGCGACAACGACCAGCGACAGCGATCACTATTTCAGTTTCATGTTCTTTTAGCAGTCGCTACGACCTGTTGTTGTGTTGTTCTTTTTGCAGTCGCTAGCGACCAGCGACTCATCGTAGCGACTAGTCGCAATGTTGTTTTTTTTATAGTCGCTAGCGACTAACAATTATTTTTTAATATTTTTTAACTTTTAATTTTATATAACTTATAATAAAAATTAATATCTAACTGTATATCAAAATAAAAAATTTAAATATATTTTTTTAAAAATTGTAATAATGAAACTTAGCAAAAAAGTAAAATATGAATTAAAATTTAAAATAATGTAAAATACAATATTTTAACTTTTTTAATATAAAAATATACCATTTAACATTTTTTTTATACTTAATTTTTTTTATATAAAAGTTTACTAATATTATACATTGCAATATAATAATTTATTATTTATTAGTATATAATTTATATATATGATATACAATTATTATATTACTAATATTTTTAAATTAGAATAAAGTAAAAAATATACAACAAAAAATCATATTAAATATTAAATTTTAAAAAACTAAAAATATAAAACAAATATAAAGAATGGAATAAAGTAAAAAATTAACAACAGAAAATTATATTATATATTAAAATTTTAAAATATCAATAACCAAATATATATATTTTAATTTTTTAGTTTATATTTTTTAAATTTATAATATTATTAGTTTATATATATATGTAAATTATATGGATATTTATACAAATTTATAGGTAATTACAAAATTTTAACATGGTTATTATAAATTTCGATTTTTTATTTTACTTTTGTAAAATATTTTATTTTATATATTTTTGTTATTTATATATATTATTTTTATTTATTTTTCTATATTAGTAAAAATATAATTTTTTAAAATTTATTTTATATATTTTTGTTATTTTTATATATTATTTTATATTTTAAAAGTTATTGGTAAAAAAACATTTTAGTCGATATGTTGTTCTTTTGGCCGTCGCTGACATGATTTGGTCGCTGTCACTAGCGACTGCCAAAAGAACAAGACCTAATTACTACACCATCCCAGCTATCACGGCGCTGCAGGCTCAAACACAAGACTTTGTTCGCGTTAAATTTAGTTTCGATATATCTAGACCCCTGCGCCAGAGTAAGACCATTCAACTTCCAAACGGAGATTACTTTTAACTATGAAAGGGTACAAAAAAGATGCCACAACTGCCAAAGACTCACTCACGAAAAGGACTTTGATCCGATATTGATTAAGTCTCGAAAAGACAAAACTGCAGATTTAAGGAACATGAATTCAACTTTCAAAGTCTTACCTGTGCGTTTTCTCCTTGAAGAGGATCCTCTTTTTGTTATTTTGACGGAAGAACAGGTTGGTTTGGATTGAAACACTGGAAAAAGGAAAATTGCCCGAGAGGTTCTGAATATGATGCGAGCGTATATGAAATCAGGGCCGCCATCGGAGTGGGATTTACGGAAATCTAGAGTGATTTCTTCATTTGCCGAAGCTGAATTAAATCCTATCACTAGGAAGATAGCGCTGAGTTTGAACCCAATCCCTCTTATCACACATGACTTGGATAAAGGAAAAGAAGTGGTATTTGAATTCGAGCTTACAAAATCCAAAGCTTTTGAGGAGAGTGTTAAATAACCACATTCGGTTTAGTCTTGGTTTAGTTCCGAAATCAATTCTTCTTTGGTTCATTAGAGTAGATTGGTTAAAGGGCCGGTTATATTCTTCATCTTCTTGTTCTTAAATAATATAAAAACAGATTGTAACATTCAGTTTTGATACACGATCAATAAAGAAGAGAATACGATTCAGCAAGAATTTCGTTTAATGTGGTATCAGAGCTCTTGAAGCTGTCTCCATCAATCTCAACCCTTCCTTGATCGTGTTTTGTTTACCGGAAAATCTTCCGCTCCTCTCTGTGAACTTTCGGTTATTCCGCCGGCAAAGTTCAGTTCATTCTTCTTCCTTTTTCGATGATTCCTGTTCGAAGATCAAAGAGACGAGTTGTTGGAGGAAGTTCGACCTCCACACGAAAATGTCGAGCTTCAATCGCAGAGGATTTACAACAAAGGCGTTCATCGTATGATAAGAATCAATCCAAAGAAAGTCTAAATCCGATCTTGACTGCGAATCAGAACCCGATACAGTCTTCTTCCATGACCTCGCAAGACGTTGTAACTCAACAGGAGAACAAAAACCAGTTCGACTTTGACGGGATACAATTCTCACCATACTTCTTGACGAGCTCGGATAATCCAGGTTCTTCAATCATCTCAGAAATTCTTGATGGTAGTAATTACAATACGTGGAATATAGCCATTTCAATTGCCTTAGATGCGAAGAACAAGTCCGAATTTGTGGATGGTTCTTTGCCTACACCCGCAGAAACTCATCATCTTTTTCGGATTTGGTCAAGATGTAACAGCATGGTTAAGTCTTGGATCCTAAACTCGGTCTCTAAAGAAATTTACAATAGCATTCTTAGGTTGTCTGACTCTTCTGAAGTCTGGAAAGATTTGATGTCTCGTTTTCACGTGACAAACCTTCCAAGATCATATCAAATTTCCTAACATATTTGGTCTCTTCAACAAGGAGCTATGGATTTATCAACATACTTTACTAAGCTCAAGACTTTATGGGACGATTTGGAAGGAACTGAATGTTTGAAAACTTGCAGGAATTGCAATTGCTGCAACACTGCTAAGATCAAACATGACAGATCTAAAGTGATAAAATTCCTTGCTGGACTCAATGATTCGTATGCCAGCATCAGAAGCCAAATCATAATGAAGAAGACAATTCCGGATTTAGGAGATGTATATAACCTACTTGATCAAGACTACAGCCAAAGAAACATTCTCTCAGTCCAGAATGCTTCAATTTACAATGTAGCAGAGGTCACTCCTAGCTCAGTGACCACAGTAAATGCTTCATATGTAAATCAGAAGTCACAAAGACCCATGTGCTCTCATTGTGGCTACACTGGTCACAGTTGACAAATGCTACAAAATACATGGCTATCCACCTGGATACAAACACAAGGCCAAACAGAATCCTTAAAAGGTTGTGATTGCACAAGTCTCAGCAGCAGGACAGCCCAAACATGACACTCTTCTGTCAGGACTACTACATAACCTTTCAAAGGAACAGATCGAGGGAGTTATAACACATCTTCACTCTCACGTTTCGGCACCAGAGACTAAAGTTTCAATCCCATCTACTTCTGGAGGTATAATCTCAGCTGATGATGGTATGACACTTAACTCATCCTCTCTGCAATTTATTGGAATGCTTCGATCAAAGAATCTTAGCCTTTCTAATACTGCTTAGATAATTGATAGTGGAGCAAGTCATCATGTAGCTCATAATAGAAGGTTATTTAGTAATCTGAAGGTTGTCATAGATAAATATGTCACTCTACCAACTGGTGCTAATATCAAAATAACTAGAATAGGTGATGTTAGTTTAAACCAAAACTTGACCCTCAAGAACGTTCTGTTTATACCTGATTTTTGTTTGAATCTCATGAGCATTAGTCAAGTAACTACTAATTTGAATTGTCGTTTTGTATTTGATAATTCTACTTGTGTCATTCAGGATCCTATCAAGGGGCTGATGATTGGACATGCTGAAAAAAATTTCAATCTTTATGTTCTAGACAACAACTCAAATGATAATTCTGTTTCCAACAATTTTATGTCTTTTTCTTCTAATGCTGTTGTTGATATCACTACTTGGCACAATAGACTAGGCCACATTCCTTTGTCTAAGCTTAATTCATTCTCTGATGTATTCGGCATTAAAGATAGAAATAAAACTCATTTTCATTGTCCCATTTTGTCCTTTAGCAAAACAGAAGTGTTTACCTTACATTTCTGATAACAATGTGTGTGCAAATGCCTTTGATATGTTACATATTGACACTTGGGGGCCTTTCTCAATAGAAACTAATAAAGGTTACAAGTTTTTCTTAACCATTGTTGACGATCATAGCCGCATGACATGGGTGTATCTTCTGAGGTCCAAAAATGAAGTCTTAAAGGTGTTCCCAGATTTCTTGACAATGATTGAAACACAATACAAGGCACATGTAAAATGTGTGAGATCTGACAACACTCTAGAGCTGAGGTTCACTGACTTGTTCAGGACCAAAGGAATACTCTCATATCATTCGTGTCCAGAAACACCGCAACAGAATTCGGTGGTAGAAAGGAAGCACCAACACATTCTAAATGTGGCACGTTCACTCATGTTTCTCCCTTTGAAATATTAACTAATCGGAAACCGAGATATGACATGTTTAGAGTGTTTGGTTCATTATGTTACAGCTACACTTCTCCAAAGCAGAGGACAATGTTTCAACCTCGGTCAAAGGCATGCATATTTCTTGGATATCCATTAGGATATAAAGGTTACAGAGTGATGGACCTAGAGACCAACACAGCTCACATATCACGGAATGTAGTTTTCCATGAAGATATATTTCCATTCGGATCTGAAGAAACAAAACTCTCAGATTTTTCTTCACTATTGAGAACAGAATCTCTAGCCATGCCAAAAGAAAGCACAAAAACCGTATAACATACAATAGATGCTAAAACCACAGGAGAAAGGAATGAAGACATGCAACAGAACAACACCATTGCCTCAATCTCCAAAAGAGTCTCCAAACAACCACTTCATCTTAAAGACTATATCTGCAACAACACACAAAGCAACATCACGTATCCTTTACATGCTTTTGTGTCTCTAGATAGTTTAAGTAATGAATATAGGTCTTTTCTTCTCTCTGTTATGCAGTTTGGAGAACCAGCTAGCTTCAGCCAAGCCAAGAAACAAGACGAGTGGGTAAAGGCTATGAATGAAGAACTGACTTCTCTAGAAAGTGCAAACACTTGGAGAATAGTTTCCTTGCCACCTGACAAACGTGCAATTGGTTGTAAGTGGATATATAAAACTAAACTTCATGCAGGTGGATCTCTAGAACGATACAAAGCTCGTTTGGTAGCAAAAGGCTACACACAACAGCCTGGGATCGACTTCATTGACACATTCTCCCCTGTGGCGAAAAGGATGACTGTGAAGACATTACTGTCTGTCTCCGCAGTCAAACGATGGAGTCTTCACCAGCTCGATATTTCTAATGCATTTCTGAACTGAGAACTGGAAAAAGAGATCTACATGTCCCTTCCACCAGGCTATAAGTCGAAATCAGGTTCCTCTTTACCCTCTAATGCTGTTTGTAAGCTAGAGAAGTCGATCTATGGTTTGAAACAAGCGTCTAAACAATGGTTTATCAAGTTTAGTGAGGTCCTAATGCATCTCAAATTCCCCAAATCTCAGTGTGATCATACATTGTTTGTGAGAAATATAGGACAAGAATATATTGCAATATTAGTATACGTAGATGATATCATAATAGCTTCTAATAATGACACAGTTGTTTCTTCTCTTAAAGAAATCTTGAACAAATGCTTTAAGTTACGTGATCTTGGTCCTTTGAGATACTTTCTAGGTTTGGAAATTGCAAGATCATCCAAAGGCATATCTATTTGTCAGAGAAAGTACACTATGGACCTCCTAGCAGATTCTGGATACTTGGCAAGTAAACCCTGCAACATCCCAATGGACCCCAATCTGAAGCTTTGTCTTGACAGTGATGAACCACCACTGGCAGACCCCCTGGAATATCGTCGACTAATTGGACGACTCATGTATTTAACAATTACTCGACCAGACATCACATTTGCGGTGAATAAGCTGTGCCAATTTGCTTCAGCACCGAAGAAGTCCCACCTCCAAGCAGCCTACAATGTTCTGCGTTACTTGAAGAACTCAATTGGACTTGGACTTTTCTATGCAGCAGACTCAGACCTTACACTCAAAGCTTTTACAGATGCAGACTGGACAGCTTGCGTGGACACGAGAAGATCAACATCAGGCTATTCCATGCTCCTTGGCTCTGCTCTCATATCGTGGAAGTCAAAGAAACAAGAGACTGTATCTCTGTCTTCAGCAGAGGCTGAATATCGTGCGATGAGATTTGCAGTAAATGAAGTCACTTGGCTACTCAATCTCCTCACTGATCTTCAGACACCTCAGACGCAACCAGTCCCTTTCTATTGTGATTCTTCTGCAGCAATACACATCGCCAATAATGCAATTTTCATGAGAGAACGAAGCACGTGGACCTTGACTGCCATAGAGTACGTGAGGAAATCATCAAAGGCTCCATCAAAACACTTCATGTCAGGACAAACAATCAAATCGCAGATGCATTCACCAAGGCACTAGCTTCCGGGAAGTTTCACAACTTGATTAGCAAGATGTCATTACTCATTATATGAATGCCATCTTGAGGAGGGGTGTTAAATAACCACATTCGGTTTAGTCTTGGTTGAGTACATGGTAGTAAAGCTTCCTACCACTTTTGAGCTAGAAGAGTTCACAACAACTACTCCTGAGACAGGTTCTGGATTAAAGACTTATGTTCCAAGGAAGAGAGTGGTTAAACCAAGACAACCAAGGCTCGTGCTGGATAAGTCTGCAACAACGGTGAATATTACAGAACCAGAAGATGAGGAAATAAATGGAGCCATGAAAAGGAAAGGAAATGAAGTGGAAAAAACATGCTCCAGTCAAGCTAAAAAGGCCAAAGGAAAGGCAATCCCGAGTGATAAATGAGCTAAATCTATTGGAATTGTCAAGGTTTGGGACGGTTTCAGGCCTTGACAATTCACAGACTAAAGGAAATGCGTCAAAAACATCTCCCGGACGTCTTGTTCTTAATGGAAACCAAAAATACTAGAGATAGCTTAGTAGATTTACAAGTTTGGTTCGGGTATGATAGAATTTTCACTGTTGAACCATCATGTCTTAGTGGGGGTTTGGCTCTTTTGTGGAAATCTTCTGTAAATATTGGATTTAATTTCTATAACAAGAATCTTTTGAATTGTTATGAACATGTGTTTATGGAGCTCCTCTCATTATGAAGACATAGGAGCAGTTTGGGAACGAATTATGAGACTGGGAGTGGCGAGAAAAGAAGTATGGTGCATGTTTGGAGATTTCAACTCGATCTTACATGCCAGTTAAAAGCTTGGGGGACCAGCGAGATCAGATACAGAATGTAGAGCTTTCTCTGATGTTATAAACAACTGTGGTATGGAGGAATTACCGAGTGAAGGCGACCACTTTTCTTGAGGGAGAAGATATGATGCATGGATTCAATGCAGATTGGATTGGGTCTTCGGGAACAAGGCCTGGTTTTCAGCCTTTCCAGCCTCCAAACAACATTTTATGGAGAAGAGAGGATCCGATCACAGACCCGTCTTCCTTAAACTCCATAATTCTCAAGTCCATAAAAGAGGGAGGTTCATATTCGACAAGAGAATACTTAACAAACTTGACGTGAAGGCACTGGTATCTAGAGTATGTAATTGTAATCCATATGATGGTCGTAGAACAGTTTGTCAGCTTTTCACAAGGTGCAGAAAGGTTTTAAGCTCGTGGAAGAAGGAAAACAGTTGCAACTCAGGGTCAGGATGATGACACTGCAAGATACTCTTGAAGCAGAACAATCAGCCGCAAACCCAGACTCCTCAAAAATTTATTCGGTCAGATCATAATTGATCAAAGCCATCCATGAAGAAGAGGTGTATTGGAGAGAAAGGAGTAGAGATAAATTGTTAAAGGATGGTGATGGTAATACCAGTTTCTTCCATTCATCAGTTAATGAAACAAGATCTAGACAAACCTTAGTTAAGTTGATAAATCAGGGATTATGCAGTTTGAAGAAGCTTCTAAGAGGGAGGTGGGAGTAGATTATTTCAGAGATTTGTTCACTTCTACAAAGCCACAGAACGTTGCTGCGATTTTCTCAGGTTTCACACCAAAGGTGACTGACCAAATGAATGATTTTTTCATCGCTCATGTCACATATTTGGAGATTAGAGAGTCAGCTTTTGCTGTTAATTTATCCAACGCTCCTGGACCTGATGGAATGACAGGCATATTCTACCAGAAATATTGTAATGTGGTGGATGAACTTGTGTGCCAAGAAGTGAAGTTATTCTTTGAGACAGGTGTCTTTCCTAAAGAATGGAATTTCACTCATCTTTGTCTCATTCCAAAAAGGTTGGTTCCCCCCTTATGACCGATCTTAGACCCACCAGTTTTTGTTCGGTTATTTATAAGATCATCTCCAAATTGATTGCTAAAAGACTCAAAGTCTGGCTGCCTGATATAATCTCCTCCAATCAATCAACATTTGTGGCGGAATGGTTAATCACTGACAATATTCTTGTGGCACATGAATTGATTCATGCGCTTAGAACTCACCCGATAATATCAAAGAGGTTCATGGCCATTAAATCTGATATGTCTAAAGCATATGACCGGGTTGACTGGGAGTTTTTGTTTTGTCCTCTCTCTGCTTTGGGTTTTGGTAAGAAGTGAATTGGTTGGGTAATGTTCGGTGTGACATCGGTCTCGTATGCTGTGTTGATTAACGACCAACCGTTTGGACTCATTAAACTGGAAAGGGGAATTAGACAGGGAGATCCGTTATCTCCGTTTCTCTTTGTCTTATGCACTGAAGCTCTGTCTCACTTGTTGTACAGAGCTGAAGCTGCGGGATCATTGAACGAGATTGCTTTCTCAACAGCAGGGCCTCATTCCATTATTTTCTTTTTGCTGATGACAGCCTCTTCTTGATGGAAGCATCGGATGAGCAAACAAAAGAGTTTATGAGAATTTTGGATGATTATGGAGAGGTGTCAGGGCAAAGAGTCAATTATACTAAATATGCCATTACCTATGGAGCTGCAGTCCCAGAGGATATGATCAGTAATATACAAGATATCACAGGTATACAAAACCTGGGTGGTACAAGGTCTTATTTGGGCCTACCAGAGTGTTTAAGTGGCTCTAAAAAGAACCTGCTCAGATACATTCAAGATAAGCTCAAGTCAAGCATGTCAGGATGGTTCTCTAGAACATTATCTTTGGGAGGGAAAGTGATGTTGCTTAAAGCAGTAGCTATGGCTATGCCGATCCATGCCATGTCGTGCTTCAGATTGCCTAAATCTACTTGTAAAACTCTCGCAGCGGTGATGTCTGATTTCTGGTGGAACTCTACCGAAAACACCAACAAAATTTATTGGAAGAGCTGGAAGAAGATGTGTGTACCGAAAGATCAAGGAGGAATGGGTTTTCGTGATCTAGAATGTTTTAACCAAGCTTTGTTGGCTAAACAAGCTTGGAGAGTGATGGAATTCCCGAATAGTAATTTAGCTATTTTCAGAACTCGAATCTGCTGGAAGCCACAATAGGTACTAGACCTCCTTTGGATGGAAGAGTCTGATACATGGGAGAGACCTGCTGGTTAAAGGTTTGGATCGTAAATTTGGGAATGGTCAAAATATAATCGTATGGATTGATTTATGGATAAATGACAGGGGAATGAGAGCTCCGTACAGAAAAGAATATTATTCTGATGTCACTCAAAAGGTAAGCTCTCTTATTGATCCCATATCAAAAGGTTGGAATTTACAGGCGCTGAATCAGAATTTTCTCCCAATTGACATCAACCTAATTACCAAGAGATCACTGGTGTGTGATGAAGAAGACTTCTGGATTTGGAGGTATGAACCTACTGGAGTTTTTACAGTCAAATCGGGGTATAAGACGGCCTTTAATCTCCAACATGAAGGTTTGATCACAGAGGAAACACAAGAACCATCCACACTGGCTCTGAGAGAACAAGTCTGGAATTTGAAAGCGGTTACAAAAATTAAAAATTTCTGGTGGAGGCCCTCTGAGGTTGCCTTCCCGTCGCTGAGAGATTAGATACAAGGGGAATTCATTTGGATATGAAATGTCAATTGTGCTTAGCTGAGGACGAGTGATAGAATCATGTTTTCTTTTACTGCACTATAGCTCGGCAGATTTGGGCTCTTTCTGAGGTTCCTCATCCTCAATCAGGTGTCGATCCGGTCTCACTTCCCTCCAACCTACATATCTGCTCACAAAGATCAAGGACCACTCACTTCCCTCCAACCTACATATCTGCTCACAAAGATCAAGGACCACTCACTTCCCAGCTACATTAGAGCAGGATTATTGCAAGTATTTAAGTGGTTTCTTAACACAAAATATAATTAAAAATAAATAAAAATTAAATATAATGCTTAGAAACGTTTCTTGTTTAAGAAACGTTTTCTGATTTAAGAACCCCTGAAACATTTCTCCCGTGAAGAAAATTTGCTTCGGTTCAGAGTGCTCTGATTCAAGGAACCTCCGGGAGTGAAATTAAGAAGCGAAGGCGGCCGAGGAAGATTCGGAACCCTAGCGATGTGGAGATTAACGGAGAGACGGATTCTGTGAGATCACAAATCTGATCGATCTTCGTCTTCCTTTCGACTCTGTGAGATCTGATCTATCAATGGAGATCTTCTACTTCATTGTGTTCGGTGGCCTCGGTGTGATCGTCGCCGGCTTGGAGCTCAGCAAATCCAACAAAGATGGCCTCACAGTTCTCTGTATGGCTGAAGAAACAGCCAGAAGTACGTCCTTAATCTCCCTTTTGATTTACTCTTTCCCCTTTCTATTGGATTTGTTCTGAAATCACTATTTCCTAAATCGTGAGCCGGTTCTATGTCTAATATTTAGGTGGTTTTGATCTCTGGAAAGTGTTTAGGTAAATTTTTACTTTTGATCATTCGTTGTAGTGGTATTTAAAAGTTTAATACTTTATTATGTTGTGAAGTTAGGCTAATGTTATTTGAATGATCGTTCTGATGTTGATTTGAAATCATTTTCATCTAAAATCTTATCTCGTGATGTATGCGATATGCTAAAGAATTCGATCTTTTTGGTAGTTCATATTTTATGGAACACAACATCAACACAATTTTATCTGAGAAGCTGTGCTTCAGAGATGTGAATGTATTCTTACTTCAACATTTCTGTATGTAATTGATCAGGGCGAATTCATTTTGCCTTTCTGGAAGATATTCACCAGAGGTTCGTAAGGACTTATGGCAGAGCTGTTCATACAGCACAGGCTTATGCAATGAATGAGGAATTCTCAGTCAGCAGATTGAGTATTACTCTAATGACCCTAATGCTGATAGGATTAACCGGATCAAGGGTGAAATGAATCAGGTCTGAACTTCTGAGATTTGTAAAGACTTGTCTCTGAATCCTTGGCTTGACGCTGATAAACATTCTGAACTCTTCTTCTTTCGGGTGTTGGACAGGTGCGGGGCGTAATGATAGAGAACATTGACAAAGTTCTAGATAGAGGTGAACGCCTTGAGCTTCTTGTTGATAAAACCGCGAATATGCAAGGGAATACATTCCGTTTCAGGAAGCAAGCTCGTCGTTTCAGAAGCAACGTGTGGTGGAGAAATTGCAAGCTCACGTATGTTTCATAAAACCTTGCCATGTGTTTTGTAGGTTATCCATGAAAGCAGTATTTTGATTGCAATGATGAAACATGTTTTAGCTTTAAGAACACATTAAACAATGGCAAGTGAAGTGCTTTAATCACCCCAAGTTCCACATTTGTGATGCCATTGTTCGTAATTGTGTTTGTATCTTGCAGGGTCCTCTTAATACTACTGCTACTGGTGATCATATACGTCGTTGTGGCCTTTCTCTGCCATGGACCATTGCTACCATCTTGCATATAAGTAATTGCTTAAAGATTCTCGGTTCTGTATTTCCCATGATTTTTGTCTCCTCCTCTGATTTAAACCTTCTGTTTCCTCGAGCTTTTCTCCATGTGGTGTATAAAGCTTATATTTTTCAACTCATATGAAAGTACGCTTATTGTAGAGCAATGTGAAACCTCATTGTGAATTTCATTTGTCAACATGTTCTATACAAAGTATATACAATGACAGTGAGTAACGTGTCCTTGAATTGAACGATGTTTTCATACAGGTTTTGGATTCATTACCTTCTTTTTCTTTAACATTATCTTTTTTTTTTTTTAAGAAACTCTTTCTAGAAACTACCAATAATTACCCAAAAAAATCAAAACAAATTACCATCTCTTGACCCTATTTTATTCTATTTTAATCATTATTTAATTATTAGAAACCCAAATTTAGAGACCACCAATAATGGTGATCTTAGAGCCTCCATTTCGTGGATCATTTGGATCATATGGAAAAATAGGAAATCATTTTTATTCAATGGTGAAATTTACCTTGCAACAGATACGGTATTAAAAATCCACCAGGATGCAAGACATTGGGGAAAAGCTCAAGCAAAGGTAGATGAGCCCGAAAATGGAAATCCCACAGAAAAATTAATCAAGGATGTCAAATGGCACCCACCGCCTCTTCACTGGGTCAAATGCAATATTAGCTATTCGTTGGGCAAGAAGAAAGCATTAGGTGGAGCTTCGTGGGTGGTTAGAGACCACAAGGAAAGGTTTTAATCCATGCTAGAAGAGCCTTTAGTCAAATTGATAATATCATTGATATCATGTCTAAAGCATTAGTGTGGGCGATTGAAAGTATGTGGAATCATAAGCTGGACAAAGTGATTTTTGTATCACAAGCCACAGATTTTGTTGAGGCACTTCTAAGGCCTTGTTCATGGCCTTCATTCAAGGATATCATTATTGATTTGAAGCTTTCTCTAAGTAGATTACTATGGTGGAGATTTAAGGTGGAAAAACCAAGAGCAAATAGAGGAACTAATCTCATTGCACAAAGTGTAATCATTGGGAAGCGCTTGCAATCCTACGATGCGACTGGTGCTCTAGTTTGGTTAACTAGCTTCTTTGACAATGAGAGTATTCCTTTCTCTGTTTTAAGGTGAATGAAGACCGTAGACTTTTGTATAGCTATTTGGAATCCTCTTTTGTAAAGCTAACCGTGCAGTCATATACTGCTGTAACCTCCTATTCAAGCCTTTTTTTGCATGAGTTTTAATGAATACCAGTGAATTAGAAAAGAAAAGAACAAGAAATCTCACTTTGGCTTCATCATTACACACATTCTTCTTCTTTTGATTGGCCTAATCTCAACTCTTGTTATCTTCATTAGTCCCATTTTTCTCGCCAACTTTTGCTTTTACATTCTGATTTTACTTAATACCTTTTAATAAATGGTTTATGTTATGTTTGTAGTCATGGGCCTGTATATAAGTACAAATGCTTATATATCTATATTTAAAGATTTTATCACACAACCAACTTTGATAAGATTAAAGAATTGAAAATGTCTTTGTTTAAGTGGTAGTATTTTTATAGGAGTTTCCTTTTGAGAAAGTGGTGTAACTCTATGATATTAAATACTCATATAGGTGATACTGAGTTCAAAATTATAATTAATTAAACAATGTGAAGTTATATTAAAATCACATAACAGAAAACGTAAAATATTGGTCTTAATCTTAGCGAAATAAAAATATTACGATATATTGATATTTCTTTAAAGTGATCTTAGGGTTTTGGGTGATTGCGAAGGGAATTCGCCGGGAGACCCACCAAATGTTCCGACGTCATAGGCGACCAAGGTCGCCCATTCGAACGTTTGTGGTTCTTTTTCTTCGGGTTCTCGTTTGAATGTGAATTTTGTAGCACCTAGGTTACGTGTGGAGTACCCTAATGGTGAAGAGGGTGAGGCTGTGGTAACGATTCATCAGGAAGTTCTTCATAAGGTTAACCTTCGATGGCAAAATTGTATGGTGGTGAAGGTCCTTGGTAGAAGTGTTAACCTAGTTGCACTTTATAAGAAACTTCATGAGTTACGGGATCCGCTGGGAGCTCTGTCTGTTATTGATCTTCTGCAGCAGTACTTTTTGGTCTGATCTGGTTTTCATGATGAGTAATTTATCTGCACTCATGGTGGCCCATGGAAAGTCTTTCGAAGTTACCTTTTCGTGAAAGCGTGGGATCCAAGTTATCCATCGCAATCTGGGCACAAATTGATGGGTTCCTATGAGTATGTATGATGAAACTGTCCTGATGGGTTATCCTAGTGGATTAGGGAAACCAATTCGAGTTGACCACACTACTTCTAGTGCGTTTCGTACAAGATTTTCTAGAGTATGTATTGAGGTGAATTTAAGGAAACCTTTAAAAGGTACTATTCAAGTCAATGGTGACATGTATTATGTGTCATATGAAGGTCTCCCAAATATATGTTTTGGTTGCGGGATCTATGGCCATTCGATTCACTTATGCCCACGTGTTGAGAAGGTTCCTGAGGTATACGGTGAAAATCATCAGGTTGCTTTACAAAAGGTGGTTACTCATCCGGTAGCTCAATTTACAGACTCAGAGGGTTTTACTCTTGTTAAGAAATTTGGTAGGCGTCAGAGTGATGCTTCGAAAGGTGTTGTTATATCTGAAGGAGGATCTCGTTGTGCTTCGGCTAGAGTTCTAAAGGATATCTCTGATCAGAGTAACCATAATAAGAATAACTCCGGTTCTACGAACAACTTTGCGAGTTTGGCTCAGTCTAAAGAACCAGTTTGTGTTGAAGAACAAATTGCTGCAAGTAATGATAAAGAAAACGCAAGATTACCTTTGATGCAGACAGTCGCGCATACAAAATTGATTTAAAGATTGGGTTTTGGAAGTAAAGGAAATGGTAATGAGGGTCAGAATACTACTTTTGTGTCAGGAGTGCAATTTAATTTACAAGGTGGGCAGCGTGTTGGTGGATGTAAAGCTCATAAAGGAGGTAGAGCAAAAAAACAAAGTTGTAAGCTCGTCCTACTAGAGGTCTTATTTTTGGAGTGCCAAAGGGTGATTTGGATCAACGCTTAAAGCTTGAGAGTATGGAGTTTTTTGGGACTAGCGGTGCTTTTTGCTTCTAATGGATCAGGCTTGGCTCTTGAAGTTGCGCCTAGCATGGAACATAACATGAGTTCTTAATCACCTATGAAAACTCGTGTTTCCTTAGATACTTTACCTGCTAAAAATTTGGCTCACCTACGGATCCATTATCGCCTAATACCGGGAATATGGTTTCTTTAGCTGAAGATAATACATGTGAAGGTTCTCAGTCTCTAGGTTATTTTGATATCTCGACGAGATCTGATGTTGAGGCGATGTCTCAGGTAAACTCCTAATGGAGTGCCATAATAGTTTCTTTTATCGCTTTTTATCTTAGATCGATGAATTGTCTTTTGTGGAACTGCAGGGGGGGTGGGAATAAACCCATATTACGTCGCTCAATCAGATATATGTTGAAACGAGCAGGAGCTGATAATGCTAAGAAGTTTGTTACGATCTAGGGTATGAGAAGTCTTTCCGGGTTGATGATGTTGCAGAAAGCATAGGTATTTGGGTTTTGTGGAAGAAGGATTTGGGGAATGTTATAGTTGAAGAGTATTCAGACCAATTTGTACATGTCTTAATTGATAATGGAAATTCGTTTAATATTGTGGTGGTATATGCGGCACCATTAATGGCTATAAGGCATGGTCTATGGGACCAATTATTTCGTGTATTAGGAAGTGTTAATGATCCCCTTATGATCGAATGAGATTTCAATACCATGTTAAGACGGGATGAACGTTCTGGTGGTAATGGTCGCTTGTCTCATGATTCTCTAGACTTTGGTGATTGGGTTAATAAGAACTCTTTGGTCGATATGGGCTTCAAGGGGAATACATTTACATGGCAGAGAGGTCATTCGGAGATGACCTATGTTGCTAAAAGACTTGACCGTCCTCAAATTGAATTGGCAAGATGCATCAATATCTCACTTGCCTTTTCTTTCAATGGATCGTGTTCTACTTTTTGTTCAGCTTGGTCATGAAGTAAAGAGAAATCTCCGTCGACCACCATTCCATTTTGAGGCATCATGATCATGTCATAGCGGTTTCAAGGACCTTTTGAACAACTCTTGGAACAATGTAT
Source organism: Lepidium sativum (assembly GCA_023374145.1). NCBI lineage: Eukaryota > Viridiplantae > Streptophyta > Magnoliopsida > Brassicales > Brassicaceae > Lepidium > Lepidium sativum. The sequence continues at coordinate 4,411 of JAKUCM010000209.1, read as the reverse complement.
TTGTGCCTTGCGCGCCTCATGTGTTATAGTCCAAGTTGAAAAATGGAACAAAGAGGTGTTCGGGAATGTCCACCAATGAAAGGCAAAATTGGTAGCTAGTATCCAAGAGGTTCAAATCAAGATAACAGTTAATCCATTTGATGTTTTAATCGCCAAAGATGAGGGATTAATGACGGAGTTGAATACAACTCTAGAGCAAGAGGAGATTCCCTGGTTTTAAAAATCGAGAGAAAAATAGATTGCACTAGGAGATGGGAACTCAAAATTCTTTCATACATCTACGTTTATTAGGCGACGCTGAAATCGAGTTGATATATTGCACGGTGCCAATGATGTGTGGATATTTGACCCTGATACTTTGGAACTTAGGGTTGTGGACATTCACAAGAATCTCTATTCCATAGGAGATGTTGATGATGTGGTCGATAATCTACCCCATGAAGGATTTGCGCCTATATCTTGTGTTGATCGAACAAATCTTGATAAACTGTTTACACCGCAGGAAGTGGAGAAGGCAGTGAGAAGTATGGGGAGTTTTAAAGCTCCTCGACCGGATGATTTCTAATCAATATTCTACCAAAAATGTTGGGATAATTTTGCTCATTCGATTATCCGATTTGTATTGGAGTTTTTTGCATCAGGTTTTCTTTCGCTTGGAACTGATGCTGATTTGGTGGTTTTGATCCATATGGTTTTAAAATCTGAACGTATGTCTCAGTTTCGACCTAGCTTGTGTAATGTTCTTTTCAAAATAATCACTATGGCAATGGTTTTGAGGTTAAAGAAGGTTATGTCGTTGCTTATAAGTCTTGTGTAATCTAGCTTTATTCCGGGAAGACTTAGCTCAAATAACATTATGGTGGTACAAGAGGTTGTACATTCTATGAGGAAGAAACAAAGACGAAAAGGTTGCATGCTCTTGAAACTAGATCTTGAGAAAGTGTATAATATAATACAATGGGATTTCCTTCGCGATACTTTGGTGGCAACAAAGTTCTCGGATGTGTGAGTCTCCTAGATTATGGCTTCGGTTACGTGATCTTCGATGCATGTTCTTTGGAATGGAGAGAAAATGTCGGCTTTCACTCCTGAAAGGGGTCTAAAGCAGCAAGATCCTCTTTCTCCTTACTTGATTGTGTTATGTTTGGAACGCTTGTGTCACCTCATTGGTAATGAGATTAATCAAAAGGCATGGAAACATATTGCTCTGTCACGCGGAGGCCCTACATTATCACACATCTGTTTTGGCGATGATTTGATATTATTAGCAAAAGCATATGCAACTCAAGTTCAATTAATATAAAGAGTTTTGGCGAGATTTTGTAAAGCATCGGGTCAGAAAGTGAGTTTAGAAAAATCAAGAATTTTCTTCTCTAAGAAATTATCTAATGGTCTCATGCAGGAAACTAGTGATGAAAGTGGTATTCAATCGACTATGGATCTTGGGAAATATCTCGGTATGCCAATTCACCAAAAGTGTATAAACAAGGACACTTATAGTGACATACTACAGAAGGTATCATCACGTCTAGCTCGCTGGAAAGGTCTATTTTTAAGTTTTGAGGGAAGGGTGACTCTAATGAAGTCAGTTTTGTCGTATATTCATATTCACGTTATGTGCACTATCAAATTTCCTTCTTCCACGGTTAAGAGTTTGGAACGTACGTCTCAAAATTTTGTTTAAAGGAGCACAAATTAGAAGAAAAACAGCATTGTCTCTCGTGGCACAAATTGTGTTGCAAGAAACATCACGAAGGCTAGGGGATTAAGTAATTATCAGTAATGAAAAAACCGAATTAGCTAAATTGGGATGAGGACTTTTGAAAGATACAAAAAGCCTTTGGTCGAGAATATTACGTAGTAAATGCAAGGTTACATCGACTAATGATTTGGCATGAACAAACACCTCTGGTAATTGTTCTTCGATGTGGAAGGGTTTAATTTTGGGATTATATTCTGCTACTTTCCATGTCCCTGGTTTGACTTAGGTTATCGAAGATGGTAAGACTACTCGATTCTAGACGATGTATATATTGAACCACTTATTGTGAATATGGTATCGAATAACCATGAAGATCAATTGACTTTCTCAGTAAGAGACTTATCGAGAGATGGACAAGGATGGTTATTGATAGGATTGTTCCTTTCATTAGTTAAGATCTGCGACTACGGTTATCGGTCTTTTGTTGTTGACACAATTACTAGATCATTCGATTGTATTGCTTGGGGAGAGAGTCTTGATGGATTTTTTTTTCCGAACATCTTTATGATTTTATGAGCAAGAGTTCTACTCTGCGACTTGATATGGGAGGTCTTTTTAATCGTGTGTGGCGTGTAGTGGCTCAAGAGTGAGTGAGATTATTTCTTTGGCAGGGGGTTATAAGATATTTATGACTAACATCAAACGATACTAGAGACACTTAAGCCCCACTGATACGTGTGTGGTTTGTAAGGATGGGTCTGAATGAATAATCCATGTGTTGCAGGATTGTTAGGCGATGTCTGGAATTTGGGAGCCTTTGGTCCCTTCCTCGAAGCGTCGAGATTTTTTCAACTTACCTCTACTGGAGTGGCTGTTTGTTAATTTTGGGGATACATCGAAGGTGTTTGGAAGTAACTGGACTACTCTGTTTGCAATGAATATTTGGTAGGGATGGAAGTGGAGGTGTGGAAATGTCTTTGGAGTCAATGGTGTATGTAGAGATCATGTACGTTTTTAAAAAAATGCAGTGATGGAAACTAGAGCTGCTTTTAAGAAGAACAATGAGAGTAATTCTCCTCGAGCTTGTAGGAAGCATATTATTTCGTGGATTCCACCGGAGAGAGATTGGTTAAAAAGTGAATATTGATGGTGGCTGTTGTGGGAATCCAGGATTCGTTTGCGTGGGTGGTGTCATTCATAACTATAAGGGTGAATGGTGCAGAGGGTTTTGAGTGAATCTTGGCATTTGTTTGACACCTCTTGTTGAGGTTTGGGGTGTTTACTATGTCCTTGCAATTGCTTGGAACCAGAAGGTGATAATAATGGAGTTGGAGGTGGATTTACAGTTGTGGTTGATATACTCAAGACAAAGATCAGCAAGGAGTATCTTTTGTCATTCCTAACACATTTGTGCTATGTTTTATTATGGGATTGGATAGTCTGAATCAAACATGTGTACCAAAACCAATCGGTGAGCTGATGGTCTTATTAATCATGCTTTTGATTTTACTCTCGGGTTTCACTCTTTTGAGTGTATCCCTATTTCTCTTTAGTTTTTGTTAGTCGATGATATTAATAGTATGGTTCGGCCAAAACAAATTATTGTATAGTTTTTAAATTAAAATTTTAATAAAGTACGGGAGATCTCTCCCCGTTCATCAAAAAGAAACTTAGCGTAATAAATGATATATGAAATTACATTCTACTTTAAATTTAGCAAAAATAATTAATATCATGAGAAAATATTTTTGGTAAGATGTTCAATGCCACTTCTAGTACGTTTTTGATCTAAATTTAATTCTAAATAAACGCGGTTACTTGATATTATACTATTAGTTGCAGACTTTACCCAATTTTTGTAACTCTTGTCATAAAGATAAAAAAGAGTGAAAGTAATTAATAATAGGGACTGTAAGTCAAAGTCGTTAAAAATAAACATTATTGATCTATCGTTTTGGCATTATTTTACAAAATATGTACTAAATTTAGATATTAATAATAGCTCAAAGTAATTTATTTTGTCTTTGAACTTGTGCTTTGCAAAAAATTTCTTATAATATAATTTATTATAGTTTTCTACTATATGTTTGTTCATAATGTCCATTCATCTAGAATTGTATTCTTTTACTATTTTGTGTGTGTGTTTTAATGTTTAAAAATAAATTTAATTTCATCAACAATTAAAAATATTAAAATTAGATAAAATACAAATAAAAACATCATAATATATTAAAATTATGAATCGATAAAATTTCAAACAATTATAAATAAGTTTTTACAAATATGAGTGAACATTTTTAAAAATAATTATATATGTTTAATCATAAAAATATCTTGGTGTTTAAGATGATTTAGCTAATACACTGGGATTATAGTTTGATCTCTCTTTAATACATATAGTAAATTGGAAAGAGAATTCGTAGACTTTAAGCTATAAATCAGATCTACTCGATCTAGTCATTAACACAAAAAAATATCAATTTTAAGTACAAAATAAAAATGTGATCATGAAAACGAAATATTTAAATTAAAAACAGAAAATAACATTAAATATTATATATGAATAGAACGAGCTTTGAGAAAACAATAGTCCCCAAAGTTCAATCATATAAATTGATGGGTCTGAAGAAATGGTCAATGTGATTAAGATGAAATAGAAACAAGCATGTAGGACTCAAAGAAGTCGGGGACTAATTGGGTTAAACCATT
>JAKUCM010000208.1:0-74425 GCA_023374145.1 Lepidium sativum | reverse complement strand
AAGATTGAACCCAAGACATACAAAGAAGCTATTGGATGAATTTTGGATTGCTTCTATGCAGGAGGTGCTGTCAAACTTTTCACGGTTAAATGTGTAAGATTTCTTGTTTGTCGTCCTAAAGATGTCAATGGTTGTTGGCACCAAATGGATCTTCAAGACAAGATTGACAAGGATGGGAATGTTGTAAGGAACAAGTCACGATTGGTTGCTCAAGGTTACTCACAAGTTGAAGGTGTTGATTTGAAGAGACATTTGCACCAGTTGCTCGTTTGGAGTTTATCAGGTTTTCTGTTTGGAATGGCTTGCAAGATGGGTTTCAAACTGTATCAGATGGATGTTAAGGAGTGCTTTTCTGAATGGATTTCTTCAAGAAGAAGTGAATGTTGAACAACCCAAAGGGTTTGAAGATCCAAAGCATCATGATTATGTTTTTCAAGCTAAGCAAGGCGTTGTATGGACTCAAACATGCACCAAGGGCGTGGTATGATCGGTTAGCCACGTTTCTGATTGAGCATGGGTATACACGTGGAAGTATGGACAAGACATTGTTTACTCTAAACAATATTGAAGGATTCATGGTGGTGCAGATCTATGTTGATGATCTAGTGTTTGGATCTACCTATCAGACGATGGTTGATAAGTTTGTTCAAGACATGACTCAAGAATTTGAGATGAGTATGTAATGGTGCACTTACCTACTTCTTGGGATTGCAAGTAAAACAGACGTCTGATGGGATCTTTGTGAATCAAAGCACATCTGCAAAGAATTTGATTCAAAAGTTTGGAATGGAGAACAGCAAGGTAGCAAAGACACCTATGGGGTCAAATGAAAAGCTCTCAAGAGATGAATCAGGGAAATCTATAGATGCTACATCATACAGAAGTCTGATCGGAGGGTTACTGTACCTAACAGCAACTCGTCCAGATCTCTGTTTTTCGGTAGGAGTTTGTGCAAGGTTTCAGGCTGATCCTAAAAGAAAGTCAGTTGTTTTCCCATGCTACAAGGACCATATACAAACTGCTGATTTGTCTCAATCTTTGGCAACCCTCTGATAATCTCTTTGTTAGATAACTACGTCATAGTCCTAAAATTCATGTGACCTAGACGTTGATGCCAAAATCTTGAGCTTCACTTTCCTGATTTTGCAACCATGCAATATGAACCAGGAACCCACATGTAGCAATCATTTCCTATACGAACCCCCTCTAAATGAATAACTCATTTCTCATCAACAGCTCGACATTCAGTTCTTGTAAAAGTAACATCAAGTCCTGTCTAATCGTTTATATACAAATTTATGCGTGGCAAAAAAAAGGAACAACGAGGACAGATTGGACCTGTGATGATTACAAGATGGTTTCTTCCATTCTGATGACTCTGAAGCCAATAAGCAGGCCACTGAAAGGAACAAAGCATTCTTCTTGGGATGGTATTACGAAAACAATAGTTTATGATTCAAATATTGGATGGACTTCATATTATATTAATGAATGTGTGTGATATATATAGGTTCATGGATCCGTTAACGAAGGGTGATTACCCAGAAATCATGAAGAAGATGGTTGGTGATCGTCTTCCTAAGTTCACCTGAGGCAGAATCCAATCTTGTAAAGGGTTCATTTGATTTCCTTGTCTCAACTATTACTACACTCAGTATGTATTTGCCATTCCACCAAATCCTCCAAACAGACTCACTGTCATGAATGACTCTGAATCATATCTCACATGTACTTTCTCTCTTATTTCACCTATTTACTTACTTACAAACCTTAAATTTTCTGACTATCCACTAATTAATTAGGTCATCCTTGTGTTTACAGATTTTGACAAAGGATAACAAACCCGTGGTCCATGGGTATGTATGATCCAACCCTATATTCTTTTGTTACATTTTAACAAAGTAACATATACTTTATGATTTATACATGTTTCCCTTTCTCAGTTCAATGATGGCATTTATTACCACCCAAGGGGCATGTTCGACATAATGAAATACTTCAAAAGAAACTTACGATAATCCTTTAATCTATATCACAGAGAACGGTGAGTTATACTACTCATTCCTTATTATATATATATCAGTTTAAACTATAGACCTACCTCAAATTGTTCATGTTACAATGACATAACCAGGATATAGTAGCGCCGGTAGTGACACACCTGTTGATGTTGTTTATGCATGATTCCAACCGGACTGATTATCTATGCAGTCATCTATGTTTCTCCCGCAAAGTCATCAAGTGAGTGATTATCTCTGCAATCATCACTATATATATAATTGTTTCGCATGCCAGTGATAATACTCTTTTTATAATTGTTTCCCTTATTATTTGTTTTTTTTTCACGATTTAAGGGAGGAGAAGGTCAACATTAAAGGTATACTTTGTATGGTCTCTTGGGGATAATTATGAATTCTGCCAAGGTTTTTACCGTTAGATTTTGGTCTAACTTACGTTAATTTCAAAAATCTTACGGATAGAAAGCTCAAAGATTCTGGCAAATGGTTCCAGTCAATTCTTATCAACTGACGGTAAAAAAGCCCCTAATACCAAGGATCTCCTCCGCTCAAGGGCTTTTTTGGATCAGAAGAAGGTTGCAGCTGCTTGAAAGACCAAAGCAAATTTATACAGCAATGGAGATCATCTTCTTGACTCCTCTTTTTCCAACTTGCTCTATACATAATGGAGCATCTTCTACGTACTTGTAATAAATAAAGAAGTTCATATAATAAAGAGTTAGTAATGCATAATAACACACTACTTACTAGTAATAACTCAACTAACCGTGCTCAACACTTTGGCCAACACTTTTGATCAACATTTTTATTAATTATGTGTAAAATTACCCATTTAACCAACGTTTTGACTAATTATTTTCAACTAAAGAAAAAAATGTTTATTTTCACGTAACTAGTTCTTTAACCACATAACAAATAACTATGTAGCTACATAACTGATAACTATTAACCCACGAACCCACATAGTAATTAACTATAAATCCACATAATAAATAACTTTGTAGCCATATAGAAAATAAATATAGAAACACATAGCAAATAATTCTATAACCATATACTTATTAACTCGGTACAAACTTAATAACTCTGTAGCCACATTGGAAAACAACTAAGAGTATCAATTGGGTCGACCGGCATCCAATGAATCCAAATCTACGGATTGTAATTTTTTTTGGTGGATCGCGATAGATCAGCCTGCTGACCAAATAACAGTGTCCAAGTCCGCAAATTTATAGATCTATATTACAGTGTCCAAGCCTGCGGGTTACTAGCCCACTTGATACTCCTAGAAATAACTATGTAACCACGTAACAAATAATAAATAACTCTTTAGCCACATACTTAATAACTTTGTACCGCTACATACTTAATAACTCTGTTTACAGATGTATTAAGTTCGTCACATGGTTATTAAGTCAATAACAGATTAGTAAGTATCTTATAGACTTAATAATTTTGTACATATTCCCTTCCGTTTTAAAATATAGGGGTTTCTGTTAAAAAACACGAATATTAAAAACTTACTTTTATAATAATTTAAATATAATCTAATTATTCATAGAGAATTCTGTAGAATATTGAAAGTAAAAAAATATTAACTTCACTAAATTTTGCATAGAATTATGAAAATTCTTATAAACTGCAAAAAAAAAAAAAAAAAAAAAAAACCTCATATATTTTTAGATGGAGAGAGTACTTAATAAGTTTTACTCACTACACCTAGACTTGTTAACTTTGGCAAATTTGGTTAACCTGGTGGAATCTCATCAATACTTTTTCAACACAGCCTATTAGTTAAGGGTAGCCTAGGGGGTTTTTAAAAAAACTGAAATATATGAGATATTTTGTAGTATATATTAACTCTTCTTTTGCGTACTGGCAAATGCTCTCTAAAAAATCTATATCAATCCTACCGTTTCAATATATTATGTCAATAAATGGGAAACAAATAAAATAAAAGCAAATTCAACTATGCCATATCGGTTTATAAAAGAACCTAATCCTAGTTGACGTTTCTATTTGTTTCAAATTCCCTTACTGAAATGGATACATATATGAAGAACAAGCGTGGTGTGCACTTGTATTAGTAAGTGTAGAACTACTCTTAACCCTTGAAATTAAGGATATAACACCTTAATACTGTATGATATTTAGAAGATTATCAACTTTTTCATGTAGTTAAATATCTATTGATGCAGCTTATTACAGAAAAATCGCATAGTGTTACATAATATTATTTAATATTTTGAAATAATTTGAAGTTTGCATCGCTATTTATCGATCTAGTTGTTGATAATAAAATAGTCAGAAAAAATATATATTGTACTCTTAATGCCTCTTTTAATATAGAAGATGAGATTTATTTATAACGAGAATGAAATATAATCGTCTTCTATTATTATAATGTGTGTTAGATCAAGGGATTAAATATTATATGCAGAACAAAATTTCCAGAAGAGTTACTCAAACCAAGGCTGTGTGTAGGATTTATATGCAAAGTGTGGCCTCTTTCTTCCCACTCAAACTAACTCAAATAAAACAGACTTTAATCTCATCTCAATAAGATAAGTTTAACATACATTTCATGATATATATATATATATATATATATATATATGTTATAATTTTACAAGTGATTCAATGATTTTTATAATATTATCTACTCAAAAACTCAGAATCTTGGGAGCAATGTTACTCAAACGCTTCAAAGCACTCGGGAAAACTTTCTAGCAAAGAGATAACACATGGACGTGTCTCGACCATTGTAACTACAATTACTGCCTTTAAGAATCCTAGTAAAAAACTCTTCATAGATGTCTGATTCGCCATATGTAGCCGGGTGGGCTCCCACCTCTCGACCAGTCGACCCAAGTCAAACTCCGGTTAGCTAAGGCAGCTGGTTTTTCGATAGTTAACATTGTTGGATAATAGTGCTCGTCCACATAACAGGCTGGTCTACAGAAATCTTTGAATTTTAGGGTAGTACAAAGTATCTTTGACAATGAAAACTGCAAGCTCTCGGTTTATCTCAAACCATTGAGATCCTTTTCTCCATTTGTCTATGGACACTAGAGGGGCCATGTTGCCATTGTAGCGCCCTCGGCCATTGACACTAGGATCATCAAATGAACCCATAAAGCTGTACTTTGATTTGGCTATGTACTGGTAGATAGTTGTGAAGTTGAAGAGGGGAATGCATGACTCGGAGAGGAGAATAAACCATTCGTTTGAGATATCGAGCAACGCATTTGCAAGAAGCCTCCTCTCTGCATCGCACATTGTCATTCTTCCCCATTCTGCAACCTAACCCAACAATGAAGAAAATTCAAATGTAGTCGGAAAATATACAGACAGCTACTTTAAAAGGTAATCATGCATTCCTGCTAATGATTCTGGCAGCATGGATTCAATTTGTCCCATTACAATTGGTAGATAAAAAAAAAAGAATTTTAGAGAACGGGTTTTGTGATATGGAACGGATTTTGTTGATCCAATTGTTGACCAAAAAAGAAAGAAAGTCGCATCTAAATTTCCAAGTGACAAACTTATTCTTTATTGCATCTTGATTAACAAAGATACAAAGGACCATCTATCTATTCACAAAACAAAAACGAAATCTTGCGAAGTAGATTAAGAGCTAATACCTGACTTGGTATATGCCTACGGTTAAAAACGGAGGAAGCAGGAAAGTTGGCTGAAGAAGGAACTTGTGAATGGATATAAACAGAGTAATGCTTTTCATGACCCTTGAGAAGCCTCTCCCAAAGCGGTGCAAGTGGTAAAGGACCCATTGTCATGAACATAAATGCGATTTTAGGGACTCTTTTAAACGGATTCTGATTTCTCTGAGGCATGAAAGATGCACGCCAAATAAGCTCTTCATCACTCATATTATGCATTAGAACCACACGGAGGTTTAATCCATTTGTCAAGATCATATGGTTTCTCATGGAAAGACACAAAACTAGAGGTGACTGAGGTTACTACAGCATTAATTCCATAATACTTGTTTGTGAATAGATTAATGAAGAAGAAAGTTACAGAAAAAGCTAGAAAAATTCCTAGCAGGAGAAGCAATTTCGATGGAAAACGCCTTATTTAGCCCTGTCCGGCCTCCCGTAGCTACAATCTCTTTACCTTCTTCCAAAGGAAATATCTTACCTTCTTCACGGACACAGGTCTGCATTGGAGGTAACAAATAATATCAATACCGTAAAGTATGATGAAGTTGTGGGAATGATGCAGGCTTATGAGCTTCAGATGTGTAAGAAGGATCAGGCAGTGAAGGGAAAGAGTATAGCTTTTATGTCTCAAGAAGAGGCAAAAGTTAAAGAATCTATAGAAGACTTTGAGGAGAAAGTTGGTTTAATAGTAAAGAAATTCATGCGAATGGCTGAAAGGGGACAGAGGAAAGAATTTCAAACATCAGCTCAAACTTTAACAGACAGAGATAACAACAGATCAGACAAACAGTGTCTTGAATGTCAAGGTTATGGTCATTTCAAAGCAACATGTCCTACAGCTAAGAAGAAAAGTTTGTTCAGTGATATAAGTGTAAGGGATATGGTCACACAAGACCTGAATGTATCTCAAAACAAAGTGGAAAGTCAGTAATAACGTCTTGGAGTGATAGTGAGAGTGATGACGATGAGACAGTTATCTTGAACAACTTTGTTGCTAGACTAGGAATTGTCGAAGTCACGTCCAATGAGGATGCACGAAATGATCAAGATTCTGATAATGAAAATGATGAAGATAGTATAGTATATGGAAATGAAGAGTCAGAAGATGATGAGTTGGTGAATATGTCTCAAGAAGATCAAATGTGTATCCTGGTAACATCCTTGGTGGAGACACGAGAAGAAAATAAACATCTCAAAGAAGAAAAGTGCATAGCCAATACTCTTCTTCATCAAACTGAGCATGAGCTACAGAATGTTCGTGCACTGAATATTGGCCTTGAGCGTAGACTGGAAGAACAGCTATAGCAGATCAAGATGTTGTCCAAAGGAACAAAAGAGATGGACTATTTGCTTACGGTTGGCCGAACAGAGAAAGGAAATCGTGGGTTGGGTTATGTTGGTGGGTCTTCATCAGAAATGAGGTTTGTCAAAGCATTGTCTATTCAGCAAGAAGACCAACAGAATTCGTGTGAGAAACACAATCCAGATAAAAAAAAAGCGATCAAACAGTAGAAACAAGAACATGATGGTAAACAAGGATACTCTCATAAGTCACAATACCTTGGCTTAGAGTGGCGTAAGCAGACAGGGTGCTGGTACTGCAGAAGGTTTGGTCACATGAAGTATCAGTGTTATTCTTTTCACGCTAAGGTCCAACGTCTCAGTAGAAAACAGAAGGTTGTTGTTAATGAAAACAATATGAATCAGATTTGGGTCAAAAAAGTGGATTTATATTGTAACGTTGCATTCACAGCTGGTCGAGACAAGTCACATAATGGAAACAGTGATTGGTACTTCGATAGTTGTTGCTCACGACACATGACTGGAGAACAGAAATGTCTCCAAGGGCTTGAAGAAATTACAGGTGGCAAGGTTACCTTTGGAGATGGTGCTAAAGGTAAAATTCAAGGAAAGGGAAGTACTGGTAGTAACTCTCAGCCTAAACTTCAAGATGTGTATTTGGTTGATGGCTTAAAAGCAAATCTGATCAATATAAGTCAGCTGTGTGACACTGGCCTTCAAGTATTGTTCACGAGGACAGATTGTCATGCATTTAACAGAAATGGGAATGTTCAACTGGAGGGTGCTCGATCAAGAAATGACTGTTACATGTGGGTTCCTGGAACTAAATGTTTATCAGCTAAAAGTGATAATGAGATTCAGATGTGGCATCAACGACTGGATCACATGAATTTTTGAACTATGACCAAGTTGGCTAATCAGGAAATTGTTCGAGGAATGCCAAAGATTGAAGGAGACCAACCTTTGTATATGGACCATGCAGTATGGGAAAACAAGTCAAGACTCAGCACAAGTCTGTTCCTGATGTAAGATCCAAAGTTCTGCTAGAATTAGTGCACATGGATTTGATGGGTCCCATCCAAGTAGAAAATATAGCTGGGAAACGATACATTCTAGTCATGGTTGATGATTACAGTCGCTTTACTTGGGTACGGTTTCTTCGTGACAAGAGTGAAACATTAGAAAGTTTCAGAATCTTGGCATTAGAACTTAAGACTGAGAAGAAGGGTATTCAATCAATTTGCAATGATCATGGTGGAGAATTTGCAAATGAGCTGTTTAAGAAGTTCTGCACAGAACATGGGATTTCTCATCAATTCTCAGCTCCAGGACTCCTCAACAGAACGGCGTAGTTGAAAAAAAAATAGGACATTACAGGAAATGGCGAGAGCAATGATGTGCGGAAGTAAAGCTCCTAAACAATTCTGGGCTAAAGCAATCAATACAGCATGCTACATAATTAATCGTGTGTATATACGTAAAGGCACCTCCAAGACGTCCTATGAGTTTTGGAAAGGCAAAACACCAACTGTGCATTACTTTCATGTATTTGGATGTGTTTGCTATATTTTGAATGATAAGGATCAGTTGGATAAGTTCGACTCACGAAGTGATGAAGGGATGTTTCTTGGATATTCTGGTTCTAGTGCAGTGTATCGAGTTTACAATTGGAGCTCCTTAACAGTTCAAGAGACACTTAATGTGGTCTTCGATGATACCTCTACAATGAGACGGTTGAACAATTAAATACGGATAATGATGCACAAGCTTCAGGAGACTCTAAAGTGTATGAACCTGTTCAGTTGCCTGTGTTGTCACCTTAAGTTCATCGGAATCACTCCTCTTTAGATGTAATAGGTGTGATTCAGGGGGAGAGTGTCACTAGAGGACGACAAATTAATTTCAAGGAACTGGTGGGTAACACAGTGTTATTAGCATCCATGATATAGAAAAGTGAGAACATCGAGCAGGTGTGTTTTGTCTCCAACATTGAACCTAAAACATACAAGGAGGCTTTGCTAGATGAGTTCTGGATTATGTCTATGCAAGAAGAACTTGGAAATTTCAATAGACTGAATGTTTGGGAACCTGTGTCGCGTCCAAAGAATGTCAATGTTGTTGGAACAAAGTGGATATTCAAGAACAAGATTGAGAAGGAAAGGTAGTCAGAAACAAGTCACGGCTGGTTGCTCAAGGATATTCCCAAGTTGAAGGTGTTGACTTTAATAAGACATTTGCCCATGTACCTCGATTAAAGTCCATCAGACTACTGTTTGGTATGACATGCAATACAAAATTCAATTTGTATCAAATGGATGTCAAGAGTGCCTTCCTCAATGGTTATTTAGAAGAAGAAGTGTACGTCGAACAGCCCAAAGGATTCGAAGATACACATCATCCTGATTATGCGTACAAGCTCAACAAAGCATTGTATGACTTGAAGCAATCACCAAGAGCATGGTATGAGCGATTGCCAAGATTCTTAATTGAGAATGGATATGAGAGGACAAGTGTAGATAAAACATTGTTTACTCTAAATAATCAGGAGGGCTTCATCGTTGTTCAGATTTACGTGGATGATATCATTTTCGGATCAACAAGTCAAGTGATGGTGAAAAAGTTTGTTGATGTCATGACTAGAGAATTTGAAATGAGCATGAATGGAGAACTTACGTATTTCCTCAGCCTTCAAGTAAAGCAGACTGAGGGTGGAATCTTTGTGATCAAAGCACCTACGCCAAGAATCTGATACAACGATTTGGGATGCAAACCAGCAAAGCTGCAAAAGTTCCAATGCGAATCAGCGAGAAACTATCTAGAGACGACAATGGTAAACTTGTAGATGCAATAACTTACAGGAGTCTAATTGGAGAGTTGTTGTACCTAACTGCGAGCACACCTGATATTAGTTTTTCAATGGGAGTATTTGCTTGATATCAAGCTAATCCTAAGGAAAGTCACTTACAAGCGGCTAAGCGAGTTTTGAAGTATGTGATTGGGACTCAGAATTTGGGAATTCAGTACACCTGTGACACTACATGTGAGTTGATGGAATATTGTGATGCTGATTGGGCTGGATCATTAGATGATCGAAAAAGTACCATTGGTGGTTGTTTCTTCATGGGGAATAATCTAATTACTTGGTTGAGCAAGAAACATAACTGTGTGTCACTTTCAGCGGCCAAAGCAGAATACATTACAATGGGAAACTGTTGTACACAACTGCTGTGGATGAAACAGATGTCTGCTGATTACGGTATTAAGTCTAACTCTTTACTTGTGTTTAGTGATAATCAAAGTGCTATATGTATTGCTAAGAATCATGTTCAATATTCACGGACAAAACACATAGATACTAGGCATCATTTTATACGTGAACTTGTTGAGGAGAAACTGTTAATAATCAATCATGTGAACACGGAAAATTAATTAGCTGATTTATTCACTAAACCACTTGCTTTTAATCGCTTTGTTGAATTAAGAACTGCTATTGGGATATGTGAACAATATAGTGTTGTTCGAGGAAGAAAAATGATTTAAAGCAGGAACCTGATTCTGAAGGAGTGCAGCGTGCATCTGAACAAAAGAAATGGACATCAGGTGTGATTTATTAAAGTAGTAAACAACTGCTTGTCATGCCATCATATAAGGAGTACCTTAAGCTGTAATTTAATACTATGATGAGGGAGGTCAAAGAGCTGAGGAGAGCTGATATGCAAGAGTTGAGAAGTCAAGTGATACTTAGCATATAAAAGATTTCGTGGTATATATATAAAAAAAGGGAATGAATTATGGAAGTAAGAGTCTCTCCAAAGGAAATTCCAACTACCTAAATCAAAGGATAAATTCACATACTACAGGTACACCTATGTTGATAAAGGCATGACAATGTGAAAGACTAGCTACTGTGTCTCAGACCTGGCTGTGTGAATAGAATGTCAAGGTGCACGCTGTATTTCACAGAGGTATGGTTGCTGTGAAAGGTCAGTAAACAACTACTCGATAAGTTTAAGGTGGATATTTGATGAAAATTGTCTTGATTAGGTAATGTTCACAAGATTGATTGTTAATTTGGGTCACTCACAAGGTTGTATTACTTTGACTGAGTATTAATTGTTTCATTAGGAGTCTTATTGAGTTCACTGACAGGCCACTAATGAGCCAATTTAAAAAAATTAGGCAACTATCTGTGTATTGGGCCTTTGCAGGTTCATTGAATTAGGTTATGCAAATCAAGAAGCATGCAAATAACATATGCCAAATCAATTAGATAAGTCACGCAAATCGAAAGGCATTATTGCGTGTGAATTCGGAAGGTCCTATCGTTTGTATTCAAGAGACGTGATATCATCATGGAACTAAGTATTCTTCTCAAAAAGAAAAAAAAAACCGTCAAAAATGGAGTGCAAGGGTTACAGTCTCGAGACCATGATCGAGTATGTGTCAAACACAGAGCGTCGTTTGGTCGTCTATCGACCACGGGTGATTCAATCAACTGTAGACTCTCTCAAGCCTCTAATCGAATAATCAAAACCTATCGCGAACAAGGAAGTGTCGCAACATTCACCACAGAGACCACTGGAGTGGGACAATCTAATGGGAGACCTTGGTGATATGGCTTCGGCTCAAGATACAGAATCCGAGGTAGAAATCATTGGCTGCACGACAACCCTCAAATCTGGTCAGCGCAAAAGACGGAGCACTTCGACAGCCACTCCTGGTCCACGAAAGACTCGGCGCGTTATCAAGATAGAGAAAAATGCCGATTCTCCTAAAGACCCATCGGTCTTGCCGACATCCCAAGCGTCTCTCAAGTATTAACTGTACTCCGCTGCTGATGATAGGATTATTCTAGAATATGCCTATGAATTTGAAAAAGATGAACTTACGTTGGAACGAATTGTGAGAGATGCTAGGTTAATGGAATCTGTTGATAAAGTTGCAAAATTTGACTTTGAAACTCTCTGTGAATTCTGGGCAAATATGCCATTTGAGAATCAAAACAGTGACTGCTGGAATGTACCGCTTCGAGGCTTCAACTACACTCTCTCAGCAACGAGTATCAATGTTGTCTTTGGATTGCCTGATGTCACTGACCGATCAGATCCATTTAAATTGGATGGTGTTCTGAAAGCTGATAAGGCATCGATGGTCACAGGGGGTCAGTTCAAGAAGATGTCTCAGGTGCGCAAGAGTAATCTACTCCCAATGTACAATCAATTATACAAAATCTGTAGCACGAATTGGTTTCCTACAACCAATGATGGGTATGTGAGTGCGGCACGAATGCAGATACTGTATAAGTTGGTGCAAAACATTCCGTTTAATCTTGGCAGGATTATGTTCCGTCAGATTTGGAACATTGCAGCATCCACGAAGGCCACAAAGTCCAAATTCTTCCTCCCATTCCCATCTATGCTCACTCGGCTGATTGAGAGTCAACACCCTGTCTCACCCAAGGTTCAGTCTGCCTTTGCCAATGTTGCTCCCAGCGCACAACCAAAGAAGCACAAAACCAGGATGTCTTCATTATCCTCCAGCTCTCAGAAGATGCTTCTAAAAACGGTGTTAGCTCTGAGCATGGAGATGGTTGAAATGTGCAAGGAAGCATTATCCAAAGGTATGACATTCACATCTATACACTTAAGTGATCATATTCTGTTATTTTTTAACATGATGTGCTGCTAAGCAGGGGGAGAAAATGATGATGATGAGGAGTTGAACGATTATGGGGAGAGCGTGAGATTAAGGGGGAGCATTATAGTGCTTGTGCTCTCGTTTTTCTTTTTGCCATCTGGGCATTTATTTCATAACTCTTAGACTGCCTCATTAGTTGTAATGGATTAATGTTTTGGGTTGATCAAGACTTTATATGATATTGGTTCAAGGATTAACAGAACATTAATAACACTAACAGCTAATAAGGTATCTGGAAGAGTTTTTGTTGTGAATTTGTGGTCATCACAGCAACATGTACTTAGGCATCACATCATTTCAAAAAGGGGGAGATTGAAGATGCGAGAAGCTGAGGATAAGAAGATCAGAAGATCGAAGATACTGCAGCTAAGCAACAGAAGGTCAGGAGAGATCAACTAGCATCAATCGCGTGCTTGACACGTGAGACGAAGAAATGAAGATTCATGTAGAAGATTTTCGAAGACATTTATTCAAGAAGATCTTCGAGAATCAATGAATTCCGAGTATCAAGGAACTGGTAAGAAATCTCCGAGAATCAAGGAGCTGACAAGAAGATCTCCGTGATTCAAGGAAATCATGGGAAGTCGCCTATAAGAGCTTTGGAAGAAAATAGTTTAGGGCTATTACTTTGGGGAAATGAAAATGTTTGGTGAAAAAGAGTGTTAATACACATAGGTTAGATCAGACTTTGTTGTCATTCACAAAGAGTGAATTTTTGTAAGAAAAACTCGCCTTTAATAAAGTCTGTTTGTTGAGCTTAAAATCAAGAGTGTGTAAGAGTGCAGATTTTATATCTTCAAAAATGCTACATTTCCAGTTAAGGAACGGAGCTTGGTTATTATAACTTCGTCAGTTTGTTGATTAAAATAGTAGAAAACTAATGCTTAGTTCCTAACTTAGCCTACAAAATTTTCCAAAAGTACACAAGAAATTTTGTATCTCTAATTGAAAGAATAGTCCTAGGCACGCCATGTAAACATACAATCTCTCTAAATATCAAATCAACAACAAGTGAACAATCAACGGTTTTATGAAAAGGAATGAAATGTGCTATTTTAGAGAAACAATTGACTACCACAACTTTAGAATCCTTAACTCTTTTCTCAGTACTCCAAGCGCAATTTCTATTTAGATATTTTTCCAAGGTTCACTTAGAATAGACAAAGGAATTTACTTGACTTGAGACTGGACTTTAGATTTAGATTGTTTATATGTGACACACCGTTAGAAATAAGGAATTAATTCAAGAGCCTTGAAATTGGATGCTAAGTGATGCGATTATATTATGGTCTTTCCAAGGTGATTGGGGTTCATATGTGGGTTACAATTTCTAGCTTAATGAGTTGTTCAATTTAGGTGAGATATTCCATTTGTTTTTCAAAACCTCTTCTTCGGTTTTGTAGTTTGTTTGCTTGGGGACAATGAAAAGGCCAGTCCGGGGGAGTTAACATATATGAATATTATATTGGTTTTCATGGTAATTTTGCAATATTTTCATCACTTAGGACTCATGAATTCACATTTTAGTGTAGTATTTTGCTTTTCATTTTAAAGTTTTAGATAGATCGAGTCGCATATTTTCTCGTTTTAAGTCATTTTAGGTGATTTGAAGCTATATATGGAGGATTTGAGACCTGATGATGGATATACAAGCAAGTAGAGGAATTGAAATGTATCAAGAAAACAAGGAAAGTTGGTTGTGGGGATCCTTGACCATTCTAGTTGAGATAATGCCTTCAGTGGAGAACCATTACTATGTACTTAATAATTTTGATCGATGAAAGCTTTACTTTGAATGGGATTGGATGATATTTTTCCACAAGATCGCCACAAGAGTTAGCTATCATTTGGTTGGTGTTTGAAGGCATTTGTAAAAGTGGTTAGGAAGATATGTTATTTTGTTGCGAAGATTAATATCATGACTTTCTGGGAGAGCTTAGGTCAACCTTCAGCTCGACCGGAAAGTTCAACGCCAAGTCAAAGTACACACAAGAATTCTGGAACTCACCAGGTCAACCTTACCACCCCAACCTCAGGAGCGTGCGTTTTATTTTGAGTTATCCGATCTGGTTTGTCCCAGGTCGATCTGAATCTGTTTTTAAACATAATAACCAATTATTAAGGTTTTTAGAAGACATCTTATCTTTTACGTTTTTAAATCTTTCTTTTATTATTTTTGAGTAGCTTCTTGAGAGAGGGAGAGGGAAAATATTTGCAGACCCTTTTGGGGATGATCTTTAGATCATCATCTCCTATATATTGAGGTCAAATTCTGGAGGTTGCTGGCTTGGTAAATCTAGGATTAAATGATTGTTTTTGATGCTTAGGTTGGTAGATTCCTTCACAATAGGTGTTCTTAATGTTATATTTAACTTGATCATGTGTATTTAGAAGCTATGAAGTTTATCACCCGAGAAGTGTTCGATGAAATTTACGAGAAACTTTTTTATGAGTTTTTCTTAACTAACCATTGAGAGATGAAGTTGTGGTGATTATTGGACTTATTGTACTTGTGTTTAATGCTTATTGATCTTTGAATTGGCAAATGAGAGTTTAGCTCAATTGATTAATTAGTATAGAGGTGAATGCCATGAGAGTGGGTTGATCTAGAGTTGTGATTTATGTCCTAGGTTGAGTTTAATTGTTCCTTGTTGCATCATCAATTAATCAATTAATTTGCTTTCCTTTTAATAAATTACCTTTCTTAATGCCATTCTCTTTTAATTGATTGTCTCTCCATTTGAGTTGTTGTTTTTGTAAGTATTTTGTTCTAGTTGAGTTTGTTTTGATTTTTGTTTGGTTTAGTTTGTTTTGTTTTAGTTTTAATAGTCTTTAAGTTTTATTACTTCATCTATTATTATAGCTTAAGTTCAAATTATTTCAATCCTAGTGTGTTGGTTTTAAATGCTCTATGAATTCGATTCTCAAGTATTACATTGACATGTGTTGCACTTGTTGATGAATTCATATGAAAAAGTGTGTATTAGTAAGATGGTCATAGTTTTATTATTTCCAAACTGACCCATAAGATCTATTCTATATGATTCTCTAACAACAAGATCTCTCAAAATACAACCACAAATGCAAAATTTGTTCTCATATAAAACAAAACCTTCATGTGAGTAGAACTTTTCATACAACTTGATACAATCAAGTTTTAATCTTAGAATCTAATGAAAGTGCACAACAACAAAAAAGTAGTACTTCCACAATATTCATTACACTATCAATCTTAAAATCAAATTCAAGCAAAGAAAATTCAAAGTAATGGTGGTGATTGTAGTTAAACAAACTAAGAAATAAAACGATGTAACTTCAATAATAAAAAGCATCATGCACACAAAATCATCAGGAAATAAAGAATCTAAATTTGGGAATTATTCAAGGTACAAATTTAGATCAATTCTGAAACACATAACGCAATTGTATATCAAACTCATTGTCGTAACATCGGCTACTATGTCTAGCAACCTAGAAACCTAAATTGTCGTTTTGGTCCTAATGATCTAAACACGCATTAGCAAGCACGTCTGGTTAGTTCACAAATTTCCTTAACATCAACTTTCGTTAGTTAAGGAGAATTTGCTCATCTATGTCTTTTTGGGCATCTAACAAACACTTTTGATGAGTTAAACATCCTATAATCATAACTAGGGGACCATGCTAATTTAAGCATTAAACCCAACAATATATAAAGAACACAACAAGATTAAAGCTAATTTTTCCTTAATTCATTGATTCCCTAAATTCCTACAAAACTCTAAACCTGATTAAAAAACAATTCATACATAAATGAAGGAAACAAAACACTATATACATAAAAGAAGACATATCAATATCGCAAAGAGTTGTAGAGTCATAAATCTTCTACCTAATGCTTATAAGAGTAATTTAAAAGTGGCTGAGAATAATAGAATAAATGTGTGCCCAAAAGTTGTGAAACACTATATTATAAAAGCCTAAAATCTATTATGGTACAAAAAAAGTTAAATTGCAATGAAAAAGACAATTTTCCAGTTTTATTCGCTCAAGAAACTACACTGAATTGATCGATCTGGAAGAGGATTGATCGGGTCCAATGTAAGATCGGTCAGTCTTCAACATCTTTGTCGTTACACAAATTATATGTCAATTTATTAAGTGATGGACTGATTGGTCTAGAGGTGGATCGATCGGTCCTCATGTCAGAACAATCGAACGATGAAGTTGATCGATCTATCAGTTATATAAATCTTCTGTTAAAAGTGGGATCGACCGATCCATAGTAGACCGATGATACTAGGAGTTTTAACCCTATATCCTACTGCAAGTGTACAACAAATGTAATAGTACTTAGGGGTCGAATTCCTCAGAGAACCATGTTACACTCTCAACTTCTATTAAATCGAAAGCTATATCAATCAAAATTAGAGGAGTGAATTCTAACAACTTTGACTTGAATGTAATTAAATAACTAAACCAATCGAATGTCGGGTATTCATTCAGGAGTTAGAATTCTTGTCAAGGAAACTATTCAGAAACTACTCTGATATTATTCTCGGCTTGAACATAAATAAAGGTAAACCAACTCTCGTTGAATCTACCCCTTTATTAATAACCCAAAGGTCCTAACTCTCGTTGGTTTCAGATTACAAGTAGGCTTTATTGCTTAGGTTCAATTACCCACAACCCAACCTAGCATCAACTCTCGTTGGTAGTGAAGGATTTGCTTTCCTAATCTAGTTTTAGTTCTTAACAATCTTCTGGAAAGTTAACAACCTAAAATCATCAACTAGGTGATCAGGCTAATCTATGCATTAAACTCAAGTATTAGAAGGAGAATCATATATTCATCAATCATATTTGTTCTCCAACAGTGAATTCTAAAACCCTAGAATCCCTAGATCCGATCTAAGATCTACTCAGACGTAGAACAATGAATAAAGTAAATCATGATGAACTGAAACTGAAATTGCATTAACAAAGAGAAAGAGGATTCAGAAATTCTTCTCAAGTATGAAGAGATCTTCTTCCTAGCTTACAAACTCTTAAAACTTCTGTAAAATTCGTTTTCTCACAACTCAAAGACTGCTCTCAAAATAAAATAGGAAAAGAGTATTTATTGGGCCCAAAACAAGAGGTGAAAAATCGTGAAATTAGGTTTCTGTGAAAGGCATCGATCGATCGATCCGTGCTTGATCGATCGATCTTTGGATGTTGACTCGATCTTCTCAGAAACCAAGTCGTTCTTCAGATCGTGCACATAATCCTTGTTAGATCAGTGATCGATCGATCCTTGGTTGATCGATCGGTCCTTCCTTTCGTGGAGAATGTCGGAAAATGCTTCAAACCTCTCCAAAGTCACCTTCAAACATGATTCCAACTCTGAACGTTTTTGACCTGAAATCTCAATAAAACATAGATGAATTTTCCAAAATATAACCGTAATAATGAGCTCAAAACCGGCAAAATATGAGGAACATCAATTCCCCCAGACTTAGCTTCTTGCTTATCCTCAAGCAAAAAAGAAAGACTGTAGGAAGATCACATCTCATTAGACAAACGACTCTCTCGAGATCCTGCACATCAAGTCCATAGTGATCACAAGAATATGACTCATCAAAATCAAGACCAGCTTATACTTCCCCCAGACTTAGCAAACATAACAATCTCGTGTCACAACTCAAAACATACAATCCGATTTCCATACTCACTCCCTAATAAATCTAAGTGCAGTCTCATTCTAGGGAATATCGATCAAAAGGCGAAAAGTTCCTTCTTCTACTCTCTAGACTACCTTCAATCTAATTCCATCTCTCTCTCTTTTCATAAGACCAATTCTTACCAGTAAGTTGCTTCATTGGAGTTTCCTTCAGTAAGCTAATTAGTAAAGTGAAAAAGATCACGTCACTAGATGTATCCTCAGAGACGTCTAATTCACTTTCAAAACTCGCAGCGTCATTGGAAAACTTTTACCCTAGACTAACTTAGTGCAAAAAATTATTTCGACCAATCAATAATTCTTGGCTCAAAATGCCTGAGCATGATGAAGAGAGACACATAACCAAACTTACAATGAACATCTTTCATTGAGTAAACAGAAGGAACATATTTGATGTATTACCAATTCCCTTGACGAGAGAATTAAGTCAGGTTAGGTGTGAATCAGCATGAATATATCTAACCTCTTGTTTTCAAACAACTTTTATTTCAGCCAGTTATATTCTTTCCAACCGCTTTGTTCAAATGATATCACCAATCAAACCGTTAGATTTTAGGCTAGACAAAAAGAACAATTCATAGATTCTGGGACGTGAGCAGAAACAAACAGAACATTAAACAAGAGTCGGCTTTGTCTACTGTCAATAATCTAAGCCTTTAGAGAAAATCAGAGAAATAATGTACCTGAGTAATGGCAACGACAGCAGTGGAACCACTGAAAGAGCAATCAAATCCTTCTTTAGTGTTAACAGAAGCGATGATAATCTATTTCTCACCATTTTGCTTACCATGTGTCCATTTTTTCTATGCCATCAAAAACTCCACCTAGCTCTGCATCCCTTGTTCCATATCCCTACGCCATTAAATCATTTTCCACCAGTTTAGTCACATTTATAAATAAATTATTCCTATATAATAAAGTTTAGGAATTTGACGTTAATAAAGTGTGATTCTACTCTTCAATTGTATTTGTTTCTTTTCAGGTGTTTCCGTTTCATATAATAGTTTTCATGTAAATAAATTAATAACCTTTAGCAGCTTAAACAAAATACGGTTTTAATTTTTTAAACATAAAGCATATGTAAAGTTTTTCTCAGTCTAGTTAGGATGATATAGCTATGATTCTAGTATCTATGGTTTTGACTCCCTCCTATTGCAGTTTATAGATAAAAAAGTGTTTTTAAAGAGTGAACTTTATATTTTGGATAGGCCTAAAGTCTGATATTTTTAGCCTTTTCCAAAAGGCTTCAGTTTTTTGGTCATTCTCAATTATTGGATTTTTGTTTGTGTTGAGCCAAGCACAAATGAGCACCACATCTTCGGTAAGAGTCCACTTCTTTCTTAATCGTCGATCAATCAGTTTAATTTGGAGGTTCAAACCATTGACTACTAAATACATTAGCTTTTGATTCACCAAGTTGAATACTTGGTGAATCCCTCTCATAAAGATTAGGTTCAAAGTTCTGGGTTCCATGTAAACTATTCAAAAGTTGTTGGAACCTAGAAGACTGACTATATGGATTCTATGTAGCTGTATAAAGGAAGCTTCATATATAAGCTTAGGTTAACTCACTTAATTCTTTGTAATTTGGCATTCAATTTCAACATAACTCAACTATTTACCTAAGTAAAACTACAACCATTTATCACAAATAAAAGCACAAATTCAAGCAGATTCACAGTAATAAATGTGATGTAGACCGTCCTAATCAACATTTACAAACTTTTATCACAAAGAAACAAGTTGATTCACAAGTAAATTGAACTAGCATGGCAAGCTTAGACAACAAAACAGAAACCAAAGCACAAGCAACAAAATAGAAATCAAAGCTTAAACAAATATACATGTCAACTTTCGTAACATGCTCATATGACACACTATTCTGTATATTTAATTGTGTGTATTCTGTAAGGCTTGTTCATTAAATTTTTTTACATGTTAGACATCGGACTGAGAGTGGATAGGATTCTGCAAGCCATCGGCCGTGAAACCAATCTCATCACGTAAAACATGGTAATGAGTTCTCTAAACAAATTGTAAAGTTGATTGTAAAGAAGTAAGGACTGAAACTTGATTATAAAGTTGATTATAAAGTTGAGGCTAAAAGATTTGTTTACCTGCACGAACATTTTCAGGACCCTTTAACTTTAAACAACTTCGTGTGGTGGTTCTTTTGAGCCACAATAACCGTGAATTTTGGCACACAGGATTGACCAAGACGTTGATACACCTACACCATATTAATAAGGAAAACTATTATATAATACTTTTCACTAAAATTGGAATCATAGACTGAACACATCAACTTGATTTTACAAAAAATGTAGCCTCACAGGACTTACCAGCAGAAAAGATGTCAATGGACCGTTCAACTTGATCATTACAAACTAATGGAGCTCGCCAATTGCTTAAAAGCTCAAGATGCCTTGTATTTTTGAGATAGAGGTTGTACAATGTATCTTTTGTCCACATAGAAAACGAAAAAGTTAGAGATCATTATTCAATCACAAGCAAGCAGAAACATACAAAGGGAGATCATTGATCAAGATCTTTAATTCGTACTTATTGATATCAGTCTCTAACTTATAACTCAAAATCCTAATTTCACTTAATCGAAGAACCCTAATTTTGAAAACCAAATAACCTTATTATCAAAAACCAAACAACTCTAACTATTAGAAGTTCACAAAATCGTACCTACCTTTTTAGAATAAAAGAAACCCAGACGATTTCGGAAACAATCCCTTCGGTTTTTTCAACATCTCTCGGATGTGGTGAAGCAACTCGCCAATTGGTGAGGGCGACAGTATGATTTGCAGACTCACTGCCTTTGATGCTCACCCACAGCCATCGAGATAAAGATTTCTTCTGGACTCGTCGTCGATTCGAGAGAAAAAGAGAAGAGTGGTTTATTGCAACCGGAGAAGAAGAGGAGAAAAAATGTTCGAGAAAAAAAAATGAGTAGAATGTCTCGTGGCCTCGTCTCTTTTTTTTTAGGTACAGATCCTCTAAAGATCTAAGAGCACCTCCAATGGAGGCTATTAAGAAGGGTTCTTATTATAAAAAAATCAAAAAAAGAAAAAGAGAAGTAAGGAGAGGTTCTTGTTTAAGAGCTTTTATAGAAACTCTCTTAGAGACTCATGTGCCACATGGGCTCTTATGAATGGTCACATTTTCTTTTTTTAAAACAAAATTTATTTATTAAAATAAATAGATTAAAGTATTATTAAAAAAATATTTAAGAGATTCATATGATATCTTACCATTGGAGATGGTCTAATAAAAAGTAATATGTATGAGTCTCTTACAATTTTTTAAAATTTCTTAACTAAAGAAACGATTCTACACGTAATAATATTTTTGATTTTAATTAAAAACCATTAAACATTAAGAATCCTTTTAAAAAGTGTCCTTTGGAGCTACTGTAAGAGATTGGATATCGAATGATAACTTTTTCTGACTGTGTCCAAGTCAAACTTACTAGAGGGTATGATTTGACTTTGAAAATAGCTTTCACTGTCATGTAATGTATTTTTACGTTCCTAGAATCATTTTAAATTCTTTTTTTCTTAAATTTCAACATCGGTTTGGGTTGTTTCGGTTATTGTAGGTTGATCTTAACTATTTCATTGATTTACATTTACAAGTTTTTCAAACGGTTTTATACAAAAAAAAAAAAATTCAAATGGTTATAAATTTTGATAAGAATTCAGATCAGAGATATTTAAATAGATTAGATTTAATTGGTGATTCAGTATGCACAAAATAATTGGAAAGCTTTTATAAACAGGTGGTTGACAAAAAGAATTGTAAAAAAATGGTTTTCTTTACTGCAACAGTTTAATAATAATGTAACTAAACCATAGCTACTAGCAAACAAAATTTTATTTTAATTATGCAATAACATATAATTTAACTTTTTGGAAATATATATATATATATAATATAGAATTATTTGTGCCAAATGTTATATATTATAAAGAGAAAGAGAATTGATTTATTATTAAGTTAAATGATACAAGTATACATACATGATTTATATATTAGAGTGAATGAGATCTATCTACATAATAATGATCGAATATCTTGTTGCTATATATACGAGATGAGAATGTATTAAGTATATCTCTATACGCCCCCCGCAAGATGAACATCCGGAGAAAAGGCCCATCTTGAGAGAATGAGAGGCGAGGGTAGTCCGAGAAACTGGTTTGGTGAGAGCATCCGCGAGCTGGTCCTTGGAAGAAATGTGACAAACACGGAGAAACCCGGATTGGACTAGTTCGCAGACAAAGTGGTAGTTGAGAGCGACGTGTTTGATGCGAGAGTGGAAGACCGGATTTACCGATAGATATGCCGCACCAACGTTGTCGCTGTAGATGACTGGTTGTTGTGTAGATGAGAAGCCGAGTTCCTTGGGAATCGACAATACCAAAACGAGATCAGCGGCACAGTCAGCTACAGCTCGGTACTTGGCTTTGGTGGAGGAGCGAGCGACGTCTTTTGTTTCCGCGAAGACCACACAACAGGGTTGGAGCCGAGGTAAACAATGTTAGCGCTGGTGGAGGTGTAATCATCGTGGTTACCTGCCCAATCGGCGTCAGAAAACGCATGGAGAGAGAGCTTGTTGTCACTGCGTAAGAAGATTCCATTCTCGCGAGTTCCAGCATAGTAGCAGATAACACGTTTGGCGGCCTGCCAATGAAGATCAGTGGGGAGGTGCATGAATTGCGATAACCGGTTGACAGCAAACGCGATGTCCGGGCGTGTGAAGTGCAAGTATTGGAGGCTTCCAACCACCATGCGATACTTGGAGCCATTGGTTAAGGTGGTGTCGGACGTGAGCTGGAGACCATCCGAGGTGACCATGGGAGAAGTAACCGGCTTAGCTTCGAGCATGTGAGTGCGAGCTAGGAGATCAGTGCTGTATTGACGTTGGGAGAGGTGAAGGCCGGAAGGTGAGTGTTGCACCTCGATACCCAAGAAGTAATGGAGATCACCGAGATCTTAAAGTGAGAACCGCTTGCTCATCAAGGCGATGAATTGGTGAATGTGGCGTGGGCTATTGCCAGTGACAATAATATCGTCGACATAAACAAGCATGTAGAGGATAAGAGAGCCTGTGTGGAGCACAAAAAGAGACGCATCGGCAACAGAGTTAGTGAAACCAAATTGTGTTAAGAATGACCGAAGCTCAAGGTACCACACACGCGGTGCTTGCTTGAGACCGTAGATGAATTTTTGAAGTTTCCAAACATGTGTGGGCTTGTCTTTGTTGATAAAGCCAATTGGTTGTGCCATGTAGACATCTTCGGAAAGATTACCCTGCAAGAAAGCATTATTAACGTCAAGTTGACGTAAATCCCAGCCATGAGAGGCAGCAAATCCGAGAACTAAGAGAACGGTAGGTTGTTTGATGACGGGACTGTAGGTTTTCGTCAAAATCACGACCTGGTTTTTGGTGGAAACCTTTGGCGACAAGACGGGCTTTAAAGCGCTCAATGAACCGTCCGCGTGTTGTTTGATGCAGAATATTCAGCTACATCCGACAAGGTTATATGAGGAGTGGTACGGGACAAGATTCCAAGAGCGGTTGCGAAGTTGGGCGTCAAACTCAGCGGACATTGCACAGCGCCAGTGTTTATCTTTGAGAGCCTGTGTTGCACAAGTAGAAGCTTCCTCCGAGAGATCAACCGATGTGATAGCCATGGCGTACTTCCAGTTTGGTTTATAGATGTTGTGTTGAGACCGTGTAACTGCCCGTTGTGATGGAGGCGGCGGTGGTGTTGCCGGAGGAGAGTCCGTAGTTGGTGAGGGGGCAGCCGAGTCTTC
Organism: Lepidium sativum; assembly: GCA_023374145.1. Taxonomy (NCBI): domain Eukaryota; kingdom Viridiplantae; phylum Streptophyta; class Magnoliopsida; order Brassicales; family Brassicaceae; genus Lepidium; species Lepidium sativum. Next base: position 50,192 of record JAKUCM010000208.1, on the reverse strand, counting down.
CGTGTCCGAGTCCTGCAAAGAAACAGAATCTCCATTTGATAAAGAGTTAGGGGAAGAATCTGAACCTGCGGGCTCGACAGGAGATGACGGTGTAAGCGGCGTAATCGAGATTCGGGTGACTGGCGGGCACCACATCTGGGATATAGAATTGGTTTTGGGTGGTGCGGGTAATTCGGTTAATTTTTGAAAGGGAAAATCAGTTTCTACGAATTGAACATGACGGGAGACAAACACGCGAGATACTGAGGGATCAAGACAAAGATAAGCGCTTTGGTGAAGAAAGTATCCGAGAAAAATGCATGGTTTGGACTTTGGTTCAATTTTGTGGCGGTGTAGGGCTTTATCCACGAAAAACACAAGCAGCCAAAGACGCAGAGCTTGATATAGTTCGGCGGTGTCTTGAACAGCTTTTCATACGGCAAGATAAGAGAAAGAGTTGGTGTAGGCAGCCGATTAATAAGATAGATCGCAGAGGAGAAACCGTATGTCCAATACGTAGGCGGAATAGAGGCATGCGTGAGTAAAGCGAGACCCGTCTCAACAATGTAACGGTGGCAACGCTCGGAGAACCCGTTGTGCTCGGGTGTATGAGGTGGCGTGGTGAGGTGAAAGATGTCGTGGAGAGAAATGAACGAGGTGAGAACAACGTATTCACCACCATTGTCGGAATAGAGCGAAGCGACCTTGCGTTCAAAGCGAGTTTCGACGAGAGCTTTCCATCGTAGAAAAATATCTTTTACATCCGATTTGCGCTTCAATGGATAGAACCAAACGTAGTGAGTGAAATGGTCAACGAAAATGACATAATATTTGAATGAATTGATGGATGTAAGGGGTGAAGTCCACACGTCGGAGTATACGAGTTCAAGAGGATGAGATGTTTGAAAAGAGGATGTATTAGCAAAAGAGAGCTTGTGACTCTTGTGAATTAAACAATCATTGCAATGAAATTAGGACAAAGTTTTTGAATCACAAAGCACCAAAGGAAAAACAGCGGTTTTTAAAATAGAGATAGCTGGGTGGCCAAGTCTAGAATGTCAGATTGTTGTGGGTTGTTTAGTGGTGGCAAAATGGGTGAGTGGTTTCTGAGAATCTCGACGCGGCCACTTGTAGGCTCCACCTCTAACCGTTCCGGTTACCATTAGCGCCCCTGAGTTGAGATCCTTCATCTGAAATAGTTGTGGAAGGAATTCCACAGAGACTCTATTATCAGTGCAAAATTGATTAACGGAGATTAAGTTCTTAGCAGCACTCAGAACATGAAGTATATTATTCAAAGTAAAGGAATGAGATGGGGTAGAGATGAGTGAAGAACCCGTGTTCTCAATAGGAGCAGTGGCGCCATTTGCTACTTGATCCTCTTCTCCACCATTGTAAGGAGAGTGAAAGGAGAGGTTATTAAGATCTGACGTGAGGTGATGTGTTGCACCTGTGTCAAGTAGCCATGAGGGCGTCTCAGCTGGAGTCTTGGAGGCATGGAACGCACCAGGAGAGGTCTGCACGTAGTTGGAGCTTGGCGCAGGAGACATGTTCTGCGAAACGACACAAAATGAAGGACACTTTTTGACACTATGGCCTTGGGTGCCACACGCTTGGCAACGTCCAAGATAAGGACGTGGAGATATGGTGTCATGACGCTGATTTGAGTTGTGATGAGAGCGAGACGCACCAGAATTGGAGGAGCGATGATAGTGATTGTTTTTGTTGTAACGTGGGCGAGCTTGAACTTGATTAGTCATGATCGGGAGGGAGACGAAGACAGCGGTAGCAGTGGTAGAGAGAGCGAGCTCTTTGTTGATGAGTTTTTCGTGCAACTCAGCAAACGAGATGATGGTGTCACGTCCATGAACGGCGTCAACGACGGACTTGTAATCATCGGGAAGACCGTCCAGCACAATATCAATGAGATCTTCTGCTTCGACTTTCTTCTCGAGAAGTGCGAGTGCATCAGATTTGGTGTGAATCTGTTGCATGTATTCGTCAATGGATTGAGATCCTTTGACGGTTTGCTTGAGTTTATTCTTCAGTTGTTTGATATGGCCTTTCGATGGCTTAGCTTAGGTCTCAGAGAGAGTGTTCCACGCTTCGAGAGCCGAGGTGGCTGTTGCGATGAGTGGCTGGTGAGCAAGTTCGATGGAGCCCATGATGGAGCTGAAGATGAGGCTGTCTTGTCTGAGCCATACGACGTGATATGGGTTGGTGACGGAAGCACTGGATACCAAAGTGGTTGGAGGAGGCGGCATATAATCTGACTCAATATGCTTGAGCAGATCATAACCTCGGAGTAAAGAGCGGACTTGCACGCTCCATGTGAGGTAGTTTGTCGTGGACAGCTTGGTCACATTGACCATATTGACAGAGATGAGGGTGATTGTGCTGGTTTGAATCACGTCGGCTGAAGGAGAGATTGTGGAGAAGGGGGTCGTTGATGGAGCCATTTGTTATTAGGGTTTTTGAGAGGTACTCTTTAGAAAAATGGCTCTAATACCATATAAAGAGAAAAAAAATTGATTTATTATTGAGTTGAATGATACAAATATACATACACGATTTATATAGTAGAGTGAATGAGATGTACACAATAATGACCGAATATCTTGTTGCTATATATACGAGATGAGAATATACTAAGTATATCTATATATATAACACACAAAATTGTGCCAAATACCATCACCTTTTGTTGATTTTTTTTGGCCATATTTTTAAAATAAAATATTTTTTCCAACAACTCTTTTTCAACATTTGACGAAATAAAAAATTATAACAAATAAATAACCGATATACGGCAAAAAAGTATGCGATGCGACGCTGGTAATGAATATATGTTGATGCTAGACATTTACATTTGTCTATGTTGTTTATTCTGTCGAATAGCTAACTGATACGTGTCTGAATTTTTGTTCGACGTTGGACATGAACACATATCTATACTGGACATAAACATTTTGTCCATTCTCAACATCTACTTGTTCATGTTGATAAATGGTCAAAACGTGTCAGATTGGATGTTAGAAATTTGTATATGTCTTGTCCATGCCCATCGTCTTACATATGTTAGTTTAACCAGATCACCTACACGTGTCAATCATTGAAATTAAAATGTTAGTTTATTTTGATTCACGTACGTATTTATCTTTCATAAACATCTAACCATATATCCTTCACTATTTTACCAAACTTCAAGAATACATTCGTCTTTTCGCCCATATCACAAAATCTGCTTAATAGCATTGGTACATAATTTACAATTATTGATAGTATAGCACCTGATTTCCAGTTTGACTACAGCATAGCACAAAAAGTCCCCTATATATTATTACAATTGTTACTTTTAGTCAAGTATTTGTAAAATGCGAAATGAGTATTACTTTTTGTTGTTCATAGAGATTTTATTTCGGTTCAATTGTTTAACTCTAAATTATTGGGTTTAACTAAAATGATAACTAATAATATTCAGTATTTATTTTCCGCATTTATAACCAAGGAATCAAAATACCAACGAATGTCTAAACATCTATATATGAATTTATTTGGAAATGCCGGATTTTTACAATATGCTAGGTTAGGATAATATTATGAATCTGATCAATTCCTTGCTATAGTTGGTAAATAAAAAAATGGTTTTGACGAATAGGCGACTATAATATGGTAAATTGTTGATTAAGAAAAAGGATTATGTAGAGATAGAAGTAAAAATTTCCATAAACAAATTCAAGTTTAAATCTTTTCTAAACTATCATTCCAATCATTTATTTCAAACCAATTGTAAGCGTTCGTCTTCAAATAATCATGTGTAAACTGCTCATCATAGAGTACCGAATGGTTTTGACTAGTCAAGTGGCCATTGTTCGGCCACGTATCCCAAAACAAAGATGTCTCCTGTTAATTTCCATCTCCATTTATTCAACGGTTCCTAATGGCAACATTATCATAACATCAAATAATGCAAGATAAATGTGATTATTACGAAAACGCAAATGATGCATATAAAGTTTAATCAAAACTATACAAAAATACAGAATAATTACGTTCTACATGAATTCGTTAATAAATAAAATAAAGGGACAGTTGCACACTTTAAATGAATACATTTTCAATATTACTCATATTTTGTAAATTTCTTCAAAAAATATCTTTTATCATTCACAAATAATCAATATACTTTCTGTCAAAAAGCTTTTGGATAAGACTAGTTCGATTTTATTGTATTCAGAAATTAAAATAACCATGGAAACGACCAATTTTTATTAAATTATCCTAGTAAGAGTTCTTGACACTTTTTTTTTAATAAAAATAATTATATCTTAAAAATTAAAAAATTTTAAAATATTATGGAGTTTCAATAGTAAGAATCTTACTTAAAGTTCTTAAAAATGATTAATTGTACAATTTGTTTGTCCATTTTAAACACAAATCAAACATTTATCACATCGATAACCATATGTCATATGCCATAATGCAAAACAAATCATATACATATGAATATTTGATATTTGAATAAGATCCGGTTGCTCCATCAAATGCATTTTGGCTTCTCTGTTATTCATACACAGCATAGTCTTCATTCTTCCTTCTCCATTATGCATTATGGCTTTTCCATCATTCATCCTTAACCACAAGTTAATTCACAAGTAAATAAAAACATTTATCACAAAACAACAAATTGAAACCCAAAACAGCATCTCAAATGCATTCTGGAATATAGAATACGAAATGAAAAACTTCTTACCTGAAAAATGATAAATTGTATCAACCATAACAGAATTTCTAGTTCCCCAAACCAGAAGAGTCCATCACGTGGTTTAACTTGAGCCCATGAGTGGTACTTGTCCACTAATCAATTTGAGTCGAGAAACATTACAGCCCAAGCAGAGAGATAAAAACACAGAGTTTTGTTATTCAATACTTTTAATGCAACCTGACTTAACAGAAACCATCTGTAACATCAGTTCACTAACTAGCCGACACAGCTCTATATTACTCTATCTATCGACTTTAAGCAACACTAGAGGAAACTAATCATAAGATTTGGGAAACAACTAGCCATAGTACTCAAAACTGCAATGTTCGTTGACCAAAACTTGCAGAGATAGATATAAGCTATCTTATTCAGTGAAGGTATCTAAAAATCGAAAGTTAAGACTAATCTAAGTATCATTGATCAAACTTATCGATTCCCACACATCCAAACAAACTACTTCCACATAACAAAATTAACATTATCATTCCACTCTATCAGATTTTGACTATAACAACACCAAATGACAAGTAAACAAAGATGATCTGAAGAGATTAAGAATTGTTATGAATCTAATCCATATGTAATAGTATAAACTAATTGAACTGCATAGAATGCAACAAGCAAACCTTAAATTCACATATTGCATGAACTAGCCATAACCTTAGGAAGGGAAGCTCACATTGTCAAGAAATCATTCACCTTTAACAGCTTTCTCCAAGAAATGATTGTTAGTCCAATTAGTTTCCACAAATAATCCTCTCAATGTGATTATCAAAATCAGACATTGTTAAGGACATATTCACCATAAAAGTTATTACAAAAGCAACCAACTCATTTATTAGACTTAAACTGAGAGTACAAGAAAACCATTACAAGAAGCAAAATGAATCAAACAACAAACAAAAAACCATTCCAAAAGACAAACAAAGTACATTAGAAGACAAATTACAATTACAACAATAAACAAAGTACAAACATAAAGCCATTCACGAGTTCAACATGTCAGTGATTAGTTTGTTCTTCAAAGCCATTTCCATATCAGAAAGTGACTCCATTTTTGCAAGGAGACTATCTAACAACTTATTTTCTAAAAGCCTATGTTTCATTGTTAAATCCTTCTGTTTTATTTCCCACATGCTCTGAAACTCTAATAGAGCATTGCCTTCTTTTACCACTTCAGCTCCCTTATTCACTGCCCTTTTAGCTTTTGGTTTTGAAGTCTTAACACCAGAAGGACAAGCTTGATCCTCTTCATGGCTAATTGGCACAGAGGTTGAAGACTGTATGGAACCCTCGTTAATTTTCCTTCTCTTTGACATTCGACTTCCTTCTTTTTGACACCATTTATGGTCACGTTTAAGTTCTCTCCAAGCATACTTCAGAGTGAACTTATGCTTGTGATCATTGAAGTAAATCTGGTGCGCCAACTTCATAACATCATTATCATTTTGCCCACTAGATTTTTGCTTTGATGCAGCCTCAAAGAAGCCTACGAATTTGCATATTATATCATTGATCTTGCCCACCTTTACTTACATTGACTTGGCTTTCTCTTTTGCAGATCCAAGAGCTTCAGACTTGAAACAAAGTAAGCTGCAATCATTTTCCAAATGGCTTCAACTTTTTGCTTATTCCCAACAATTGGATCCTTGCTTGTGTTGAGGCAAGCACTGATGAGCACCACATCTATGGGAGTCCACTCCCTTCTTAATCTTCGATCATCAACTTCAGTTGAAGCTTCACTTGTAGCTTCAGACCATTGATTATTAGCTACATTAGCTTCTGATTCACCAAGTTGAATGGTGAATCTCTTTCATAAAGATTGAGTTCAGGGTTTCGAGGTTCTTGTTAACTACTCAACAGAGCTATGAAGCCAGAAGACTGAATGCTTAAAGGACAAAACAAAAGAAGACTGAAGGTGGAAGAGACAACATTCTTTGTGGTTTCATATATAAGCTTAAGTAAAGATAGCCTTATGAAGTTTTAGCATTCAATAACAACCTAATCAACATCTACTAAACATTCAAAGATATTTAATTATATTAATATGAGACAAAGATAAACATGAAGAACATTTAATTAAAAGTTTAGCATCTTCTCCATCTGTACTTTAATATCATAGACTCATGTATTACATGAGCAGTACACAGATCAGCCTCATTCACAAATTATCACTGAGACCTAAGAGATACTAATCTATTGTTCTCATGAGTAATGACTGAAGAAATACGCCAAAGAAATCAATACATCAATTTGAAAACAGACACAAAACTTCCAACTAATCAAAATAATTACTTTAATCAACTATCGTAGATTAAAATTCAATGTCAACCTAACACAACTTTTTACCTAACTAAAAACTACAAGCATTTATCAACATCTACTAAGCATTCAAAAGCATTTAATTACAAAAAAAAAAACTTGAGATATTGATTGGAGGCAGAAAATAGTAATCACAGTAAACAAAACAACTAAAACATCAATTTTAATATTGTAGAAATCACAGTAAACAAAGAAAGAATAGATTAAACCAAACCGAGCATACCAAATGGTTTTTGTCATGAAAAACATAAATGAATATTGTAAAGGTTTAGAAACAAAAGCTAGCAAATCATTAACTAAAGCAAACCAAAACCGAGCTAATCTTTTTGTATGTATATTGTACAGGTTTAGAAGCACATAAATGGAGCAGACTAAAATGATGTTCATGCAAAGTAGGTTATGTTCAATACCTGATGATGTCGAGTGATTCTTCTAATACCAGTCTCCAACAGATGCATCTTTGGTTTGTCAACAGCTTTGACTTCTAGAAGATTGAAGGTTGGAGCATGTTGAACAAAAAAAATACAAAATTAGCGACTCAAACAATTGATTTAGCAAGCAATTAACCACACACACAATATTTTTTTTCCAAACATCATCATTTTCAACATTATAAATCAGAATTAATCAACTAAAGGAGGTAAATTAGGCAATTTACCTATGACGACGAATTTGAGTTGCACGAACGAGTAGAACCACTTAAGAGGATGATATTTTCGATAAGGTACCGAAGACGAATCTGATAGCGTCATCGAGGTTCTTATCAACATCGATTGCTTCAGGTTATAATCTAGGACGGTCTTTATCGCTAGAAACATAGAACCGCCGAATAAATAACCCTTGAGGTTTTTAAATTCCAATACTTATATGCAGTCGTCAAGATGAAAGTTTCGAAGTCGCATACCGTCGATTTGAGATATCGCACCGAAATTATCATCGGAGAGGAGAAGAAAGAAAAAAAAATTCAGTGAAATGAAGCCTAATTACGAGACTTGTGCCTTCTCCTTTTTTATGACCAAAAAAGTCCGTCTAGTGAAAACTTGACAGGTTAGCGTCCCTTAATAATTCTTAAAAAATTTATTAAAAATCGGTTCTTCTTTTATTAAACTCATTTTTACTAAAATAATTTTAATTAATTATTAAAAACGCCATGAAAAATCTCGATTGGCCATGCTCTTCGTTATTTGAGCGGCCCCATTTTGGAACCTATAAATTTTGACTTGAAAACACGCTTTAGCTGCTCCTATGGAAAAGTCTTTCTGATTTTCCCAATTCACCTACTTTCTTCGCATTTTCGCCAAACTTCGGGATCTCCCATTTCTTCGCTTTAAAGGGCTTACTACTCAATCAAAACCCTAAGCCCAAAATTCAATTTTTCGTTTCCCAAATTCGATCTCTTTCCTTTTCTCTCTCAATTGTAGCTATGGAGGCGACTGCGTTGTCAGCTAGATTTCGTCCTCTTCTGAAGCGTGACGGTTACACATTACCCAGGTTAGGGTTCTCTCTATCGATTTGGTTTCGTTTTAGGGCTTTAACGATAGCGAATTGTTTGATTTCAAGTAGTCACGAAAACTGATCATGCTTGCTGATTTGAGTAGTCTAAAGGCGATTAGTTCAAGTGTAATGGAGAATTTTGGGTAGTTACTTAATTGGTTTTGTTTTGATCAATGTCTCTACAGGTCATGTTCTTTGAGAACTTCTATATCTTTGGTTCGATCCGATTCAAAAGCGATATCTTTTGGCTTCAACGAATCGAAAGCTGAAGGATCTATTGCGATCACGCACCGTGTTTTCAGAACGAACGTGTTCGAACAAGCCCATTCTGTGGCTGGAGACAGCTCTTTTGATGAAATTACACCTAAAATCACCCGTTCTCATGTTGCAGAAGATAAAATTGGTGTCTTGCTTTTGAATTTAGGTGGCCCAGAAACACTTAATGATGTTGAACCCTTCTTGTATAATCTGTTTGCAGACCCAGTGAGAATCTCTGTTCTGCTCACATTATAGTATCTACAAAATTCATATTAGAAATTTTGAGTTTTAGTCTCATATGGAATGCTGATTGGTTAATTATGCTATCTGTTGCAGGATATTATACGGCTTCCCAGACCATTTCAGTTTCTCCAAGGGACTTTAGCGAAATTTATATCTGTAGTTCGTGCTCCAAAATCGAAAGAAGGCTATGCTGCTATTGGTGGTGGTTCTCCTTTGCGTAAAATAACTGATGAGCAAGCAGATGCCATTCAGATGGCCTTACAAGCAAAGAATATTGCGGCTAACGTTTATGTCGGAATGAGGTATTGGTATCCATTCACTGAGGAGGCTGCTCAGCAGGTAAATTTGTACATTTTAATGGTCTTTTGCTCTCACCTTAATCATAATTAAAGGCTCGTTTCTGTTTTGTGATGGAGTTGCTTATGTCTTTTCCTAGTTATGTATGTCTTAACAAGCTAATCACATGTAACCAGATAAAGAAGGACAAAATTACAAGACTTGTTGTACTACCATTGTACCCTCAGTACTCAATCTCAACTACAGGATCAAGCGTCCGCGTTCTCCAAGAGTTATTCAGGTTTGTGTAGGCCACAAAATGTATTCAGTGTATATTGTTTATTTGCTTTCAAAATATTTCTTAGTTACACGAGCAGCCCTTGACATAAATTATCATTCAGGAAAGATCCGTACCTAGCTAAAGTGCCAGTTGCTATAATACAGTCTTGGTACCAAAGACGAGGCTACGTCAATTCTATGGCCGACCTTATTGAGGAGGAACTTGAAAATTTCTCTGATCCTAAGGAGGTAGAGCTATATCTCTCCTCTGTATTTTCCTCTTTATTATACATTTCTAATCAAAACACTGGTTAACTTGGTCCCTTGTCTGTATGATTTAGGTTATGATATTCTTTAGTGCCCATGGTGTCCCAGTCAGCTACGTAGAGAATTCTGGAGATCCATACCAGAAGCAGATGGAAGACTGTATTGACTTGATCATGGAGGAGCTTAAAGCCCGCGGGGTTCACAACGACCATAAATTGGCATACCAGGTATGGTTATATGATCTATTTGGCTTGACCTCTCTATGTCAAACCCTCTAATTGATTATTGCAATATTTCTTCATTTCCAGAGTCGTGTTGGACCTGTTCAATGGCTGAAGCCATACACCGATGAGGTTCTTGTCGACCTTGGTAAGAACGGTGTTAAGAGTCTATTAGCTGTTCCAGTCAGGTGAGAAAATATATAGTAAACCCTTATATAGTTCCCGATTTCCCACATCATTAGATCGTAAAGCTGCGGACCTTTTTGGCTTTTTCATTTTCCTTTCTTATCTTGTATTTCAGTTTCGTTAGTGAGCATATCGAGACTCTTGAAGAAATAGATATGGAGTATAGAGAATTAGCTCTTGAGTCAGGGATAGAGAACTGGGGACGGGTCCCAGCTCTAGGTCTCAAAGAGTCCTTCATCACCGACTTGGCTGATGCAGTGATAGAATCACTTCCTTCAGCGGAAGCAATGACAAAACCAAATGCAGTGGTGTCTGAAGATAGCGAGTCGTCAGATGCATTCAACTACATTGTCAAGATGTTCTTCGGTTCTATTCTGGCTTTCGCACTGCTTCTCTCCCCAAAGATGATCCTTGCTTTCCGGAACCATCTTATCTAAGAAGAAACCTAATATACCTCTGACAGAAAACTTGGTTTTGTGTTGCATCTTTTCTTGGAGAAATGTCTTGGCCAAGTTTAATATATATATTCCAATCCATTGCAGTACTAGCACACCAGCTTTAGTAGAGACCTGATGTGGGTAAGTAGTTCAACTGATTGGACTATATATTAAACTTGGCTAAGAAAATAAACAAGAGAATGGATAATAAAGAATGAGAAGGGTATGAGAATATTTTCTCGAGGAAGAGACAGATACAGGATTAGATGAGTTTTTAGATTGAAGATCCATTTAGCAATGAAAATAGTGTCTACGTTCCGTTTAGAGATGAGGAAGATAAATATAATCGTATTAAGATTTCTTTTGGGGTTTGAACCCAATTTTGTCAAGAGCATTCTATGGTTTCCTATATGTTGTTAGTTATTTATTTTTACTGGAAAATGAAAATGTAGTTAACTAACTAATACTTGCAAGCAATGTTCGTCAAACTCCTGGTGCGCTAATATTTTATATAGAAAGCTTTTGAATAATGATTATTTATGTAAACTTCACCAAAGTCTGTAAATTTTTCTTCCAGCTAAGTGAAATCTAAGAAGGAAAAAGAACCACTATTCTCAAAACTCTGATTCTGGCTGTAGAACAGTTCACGTGGAAACTGAATCCGGTCGAGTCTGGATCAAGCCCTTACGTGAGAGATTCTGAATGGAATCCGCAATAACTCTGGCGCTCGACTTCATATACTCACCTGCACAAACGAATTATTAACACAACTTCTTTTATCCTTTAAAAATCATTGCTTGTATAGGCAAATAAGCGTTACCTGAAGTCAGCATCACAAGAGGAAATTTGAAGACTTTCTCGTCTCTGCTTGTTATACCTTCAGGGCTTATCTGCCAAAAGAGTCACGAAGTTAAGAGGCATTGTAACTGAGGAAGAAACTATATTCTGCTGCGATATGTACAGAACATAAACCAGATTACCTTTAGAAGTCCCAGAGGGTGGTCTCCATCTAAGATATCTGTCCCAGCATTGTAAATCACCAACTCTGGTTGGAAGTTTTGCGAAGCAGTCTTAAAGTTATAACACCATCATTGGTTTCCTCTTAAGATTTCCAATGACCACATCGTTAATTAATCATGGTTTTCCGAGGAACCAAGATTTTAGCTTTCAGTTTCATCATAACTACAATTTTACATCCCATGTTCCTAATCTATCGTCGCAAGGGAATTTAATGAGTGCATACCTCAATCATTTAAATCCAATTGTTTGATGCAAACATATAAATTATAGGCACAACAGCAAGAAAAGCTAAAATGGAATGGAAATGATTGCCAAACAGCAAAGTTCCAAAGATAATAACTTACGAAAGGGTATATCTCAGGATGTAAATACTAACTGCAGACAAGATACTATCATCACCATACTGAGTGAACACAAGCCATTGGGACTAAGCATCATAAAATCAATTTAAAAACTTCTCATACTATCATCGCCGAGATCTGATTCATGGCCATTCCCGTGATGAGCATCAAGATCTATCACTAACAAATTTCTCATCTTTGCACATCAAAAAATTGGTCAATCTGCATATAATAATAAAAATATGTGTAGTAGCAAACAAATGTTTTGCTAACAAATTAAGAAATCGAAATGTGAGTAAATATTTACCATATTTTTTGGAAATGGACAACTGGTTTCAATTAGGTTTTTAACTATGTGTCTAGGCCAAAACATTTTAGTGAAAATAATGAAATCATTAATCTTGTATACAACAATAAAATCATAAATCTTGAAGAACTTATTTTTTACTAAATTAGACTACTATTATTTAGAAGCCCTCGTTTGGTAATGTTTTAGCCAAACAAAAAGCTAAATAGAAAGCTTGAAAAAAAAAACTTTAGATGCATAAATATACGAAAGTTCACATTTGTATTTTATTACGAATTACCAAAATAACAAAATGCATGATTAACTTTTACTTTAGCACATACAATTTTGCTGATGGTTTCTTTTCTCACATTGCATGTTAATTCTCTTTCTGAAATTAATATATTTTCTTCATAAAAGTATTCACTCTTTTTCTTTTATACTAGCAAAAATATTTTACAAAAGTGTTTCACATTTTTATGTACAGATTAGATGCTACTAAACTATTGAATACTATGATTTTACAATCCTAATAATATCATTTCAAGTCATTATTGTTTCCATATAAATTAATTAAAAAATTACTCCCATTCTTTTCAAGATATATAGTTTGGAACTCAGAGAATATTTTATTATGTAATTTACCAACACCGAAATAATTAGTCTGAAATAATTGAAAGCTAAAATATAGTTTCTTGGAAGATAGTGATTCTAATATATGACTAACAGATTTATTATCCTTTCATATCAAAAACTTGGTCAAGAAGCTGCATAGTTTCAAAAAGAAATGGGTAAAATTATAAGATTCAAGCTTGGAAGAAAACAAGTGAAATCAAAGACAATGTCAAAGGTAGAATTTCCAAAAATTACATCATAATGTCCACTTTATAACTCAAACTCGCATAACTACATAACTATTTGAAGTTGATTTCTGCTAAAACAGAAACTAAAAAATAAACATGTAATAAAAAAAAAATTAACTAAATGATTTAAATATTATTACGGCTTGTATATCTGAAGAAAACATAATCTCCCTTTAATATTTTTTAATATATCATCCTATAAATATGCCCTATTCAATTTAAATTATGAGTAATCTATAAAAATTAATCTTAATGAAAATTACAATGGATAATTGTTTTTGTCAACATTTAGATTAATAAAACTTATCCGTAATTTAAATTTCCTTTTTTCAAATTTCAAACAATTTTACACGAAATTATACTATTTCTATAATTAAACTCATTACAAAGCCGCATAGGTGGTAACTTTACGAATAGTTACATGACTTGTAACTTTTCGTGTAATATTTGGATCTCTCACATGTAACTCTTACATGCACTATATCTATCATAAAAAAAGTTATTCTAATAAAAGAGACCACCATGAAGAATTTTACCTATAACACTATATCATATATGGTAGAGCCATTCCGAGTACATAAACGTTTTTCATATCTTATAATTAATATAAGAAAATCGGCCCTTTGAAATTATGGACCTTAGGCAAATATTTATATTGTTACGCTTTCATCTACAATAATGAATAACTCGTTGAATCTCTCAATAACATAATATTAATAAATTTAGAAAAAACTTAATATTTTATTTTTACAATATATCAGACTTTAAAAAATCCCATAATATTTTTCTATTTTTTTAACTAAAACAATAATTTCATATTATTCTATTAATTTAAATTTTGTTGGCAAGAAACCGCAAGACTTGCCACTAATTTAGTTAAACATGAGATAATTGATGCCACAAAAACACAACTTCCTCCCGTCTTCATTCTTTTTCTTTTTTTCTTCTTTCTTCCTCCTTTCTTCTTCTTCTACACTTCTCTTGATTTCTCTTCCATTGTTTTTGTTTTGATTCTCTTGAATTTTTTTCACTTCTCTTGATTTCTCAACAAAAAATGATGTCATATCAATGACCATCAATTTCATGTCCATGTCCATTGTTTATGTTTATTATCTGTCGCCGAAAATATTTTTTTCATTATTGGAATAATAGAGTGTATCGACCAGTTTAGTTGTACTTTCGGTTCATAATTCAATTGTAATCGTTTTAGATAATCTCATCTAAACCGAAGTAGATATACTGTATAAATACACTGTACGTATACACATTTGAAGTTAAGGTTGAATAAAGAAATAAATAGATACATTTTCTTGTTTCTTCTCTTCGTTTTCTCTTCTTCACTTCTCTTCTTCGCTTCTCTTCTTCAACATTTCTTGAAGAATCAGATGTTGTATCACAACATGGTATCAGAGCAGGAGCGATCCAACATTACCTGTTGAAGAAAAGAAACTAAAACTTCATCTTATTCGTCTTCCTCTTACAGTCAAGAACCACTGTAATTTTCCGATCGAAGAAGAAAATTAACAATCATGGTAGTTGTTGGTAAAGGAAGCAAGAGACCGGCGACATCAAGAAGATTGGGTGTATCGAATCGCACGACATGATCGCAAAACTCGGATCAAATCGAAGGTGAAAATCAAGTTTCGACGGTGACGAAGAATCTTTTCGGAAATGTGAACTCGGTAAATCAAATGTCGATAGGAGAAAATCTCAGCTTTGAAGGTATTCAGTACTCTCCTTACTATCTGACTAGTGGGGACAATCTAGGAGTAGCAATCATCTCAGAGGTTCTTGATGGAACTAATTACACGACCTGGAGCATAGCAATGAACATAGCTTTAGACGCGAAAAATAAGATAGCATTTGTTGATGGCAGTCTTCCTAGTCCTTACCCAACACATCCTCACTACAGGATTTGGTCTAGATGTAACTCAATGGTAAAGTCTTGGATTTTGAATTCGGTTAACAAACAGATCTACAGTAGCATACTTAGGCTTGAAAATGCTACGGAAATCTGGAAAGATTTACTGGTTAGGTTCCGCATCACCAATCTGCCCAGATCGTATCAATTAACACAGCAAATCTGGACTCACCAACAAGGATCGATGGATTTGTCTACATACTACACTAAGCTGAAAACGTTATGGGATGATCTAGAAGGTGCAGAATGTGTAGATGTCCGCAAGATTTGTGAGTGTTGCAAGAAGGCATCATTGAGAACAGAACGAACAAAGGTGATTAAGTTTCTTGCAGGATTAAATGAATCTTATGCAAATGCAAGGAGTCAGATCATTATGCAGAAATAAATTCCAAACTTGGTGGAGGTATACAACATGTTGGATCAAGACCATAGCCAAAGAAGTTTCACAAACGTGACAAATGCAGCTACATATCATTTCTCAGAGAAAAGCATAGTAGAAGGGTCAGTTAATTCAAGTATAGGTAACCAAAAGTCCAAGTCTGTTTGCAGTCACTGCGGATACACAGGGCATACTATTGAGAAATGTTACAAGATGCATGGATATCCAGCTGGATTCAAACACAAAGGCAAGCAGAATCAAAGCAAGTCAACAATTGCTCAAGTAACTCTTCTAGATGGCAAACATGATCAAGCAGAGACTTCGACCAATGTCAAAGGCCTGTCAAAGGATCAAATGGAGGGAGTAATTGCCTATTTTAACTCTCAACTGTCAATGCCAGCTAACAGGGAGTTGCAAGCTTCTAGCAGCAAGGGAATTATCACAGCTGCACCAGGTATTGGTTTCTCAGATTCTGTACTTGATTTTGTGGGAATAATGAGAACCACAGGGGTAAACTTTACTAGTCAATCATGGATTATTGATAGTGGAGCAACGCATCATGTTAGTTATGATAAAAGTCTTTTGATTAAGTTGGTTGGTATTAAGAATAAAATTGTTACTTTACCAAATGGATTAACAATTCGTATAGAAGGATTTGGAGAAGTTAGAATTAACAAAGACTTGATTCTAACAAATGTTCTCTACATACCAGACTTCACCATTAATCTTCACAGTGTGAGTCAGTTAACTAGAGAACTAAATTTCCGTGTTATTTTTGACAACTTTACTTGTGTGATACACGAGCCTATCAAGGGGCATATGATTGGACAAGCTAATCAAGTATCAAATCTTTACATTTTAGATAAGAGTTCTTTAGAAAATCAGTCCATTCAAAATCTGTCTTTCTCGGTTAATGCTATTTTGAGTAATTCTTTGTGGCACAATAGATTAGGACATCCTGCAGAGGTTAAAGTAGACATTTTAATGGATTTGATTGGTATGAATAGAAGGAATAAAGATAGTTTTCACTGCAACATTTGTCCTTTAGCTAAACAAAAACGATTACCCTTTGTTTCTTTAAATAACATGTGTAAAAACCCTTTTGATCTTTTGCACATTGATGTCCGGGACCCTTTTCTGTTCCAACCTTAGAAGGATATCGATATTTTCTTACTATAGTAGATGATTATACTCGTGTAACTTGGATTCACCTAATGCGGTTAAAGAGTGATGTTTTACAAGTGTTTCCAGACTTCCTGACAAAGATGGAGACTCAGTTTAAAGCAGTGGTCAAAGGTGTGAGGTCAGATAACGCACCAGAACTGAGGTTTGAGAAATTGTTTAAGTCTAAGGGAATAGAAGCTTATCATAGTTGTCCAGAGACACCACAACAGAACTCCGTGGTGGAAAGAAAACACCAGCATATCCTAAATGTGGCCAGATCATTGATATTTCAAAGTAGTGTACCACTTGATTATTGGGGTGATGCAGTGCTCACTGCTGTGTTCTTGATCAACAGGTTACCAGCTGCAATTCACAAGAATGCTTCACCTTATGAGATGTTAAGGAGTGTTGTTCCAGACTATGAAGGTATGAAGGTGTTTGGATGCCTCTGTTACAGTTCAACATCACAGAAACAAAGGCATAAATTCGATCACCGAGCTGATCCTCATGTATTTCTGGGATACCCTGTGGGTTACAAGGGATACAAGCTTCTCAATTTAAAGACAAATGGGATTCACATTTCACGTAATGTGATTTTTCATGAAGATACATTTCCATTTAAAGACAGAGAGAAGAATGAGATAGATGATCCATTCTTAATCAGATTGGAGAAAAACAGGACAGATGATGTTCCGAGACATGATTCTCTAATAACTTCACATGATGAAGAGGTGGAAACAAAGAATGAAGACTGTGATGCAAGAGCAGAACAGAACAGTGTAAAAGAAAAGGAAGAAAATGACAAGGACAAAGTTAAAAGGAAGACCAAAGCACTTGGATATCTACACGACTACTACTGTGGAATCACTGAAACAGATTTGCCTTTCCCATTAGAAAATTATGTTTCCTATGACAACATATTAGAATCATACAAGATTTACAACTACTCTGTAAGTATTTTCTCTGAACCTACTTCTTTCTTTCAAGCTAAAAATCAAAAGGATTGGGTAGATGCCATGAATGAGGAATTAAGAGCTTTAGAGAACTCTGGAACTTGGACTGTATGTAGTTTGCCTGAAGGAAAGCGTGCTATAGATGTAAGTGGGTATATAAAACTAAGATGAATGTGGATGGAACTTTAGAAAGATATAAGGCTAGGTTAGTAGCTAAAGGTTTTACACAAAAAAGAAGGAATAGATTTTGTAGATACCTTCTCTCCTGAGCTAAGATGACGACAATCAAGACTTTGATTGGGGTTGCTGCGGCAAAAGGTTGGAGTTTGACACAACTTGATGTGTCAAATGCCTTTTTAAATGGAGACTTGCATGAAGAAATCTTCATGTCCTTACCACCAGGATACGCAGTGACAGGAGAAGAAAGGTTACCTGATAATGCAGTATGTCGACTTCATAAGTCTTTGTATGGCCTAAAACAAGCCTCAAGACAATGGTTCTTGAAATTCAGCAACACACTGCAAGACCTTGGATTCAAGAAGTCATACACGGATCACACTCTTTTCATCAGGAAAGTAAATAATAGATACACAGCAGTTCTGGTCTATGTAGATGACATAGTGATCGCCTCAAACAATAAAGAAGACGTAGAAGACCTGAAGGATGCTCTACATAGCCATTTCAAAATCCGTGATCTAGGCCCACTGAGATATTTTCTCGGCTTAAAGATAGCAAGAAGTGCAAAAGGAATCTCCATTTGTCAGAAGAAGTACACACTCGAGTTGCTAGAGGAAGCAGGATTATTAGCCAACAAACCTTCAAGTATACCAATGGAACCGAGCATACAACTTGTCTCAGATAATGGAGAACCACTTCTACCAAATCCAGAGATATACAGAAGGTTAGTTGGGAAAATGATGTATCTCACAATAACAAGGCCTGATATAACCTTTGTTGTACACAAACTATGTCAGTTTACTGCAACACCAAGGAATTCACACCTACAGGCAGCTTTCAAGGTTCTGAGATACTTAAAAGGAAGCATAGGAAAAGGTGTCTTCTACTCAAAAGAATGTAGCCTTGTTCTCACAGCATACACGGATGCTGACTGGGGAACTTGTAAGGATACACGCAGGTCAATCTCCGGCTTCTGCATGCTTCTTGGAACCTCGCTCATCTCATGGAAATCCAAGAAGCAACAGACCATCTCCCTTTCATCAGCAGAGTCAGAATACCGAGAAATGAGGTTTGCTCTTAAAGAAGTTATGTGGTTAGTGAATCTCTTGGCAGAACTCGACACACCGCAACAACAAGCAGTAGATTTTCTTTGTGATTCAATGGCAGCAATTCACATATCTAAGCATTCAGTTTTCCGTGAAAGGACAAAGCATCTAGAAATGGACTGCCACAAAGTGAGAGAGAAGATAATTGATGGTTTAATCAAGCCAATCTATGTCAAAACAAAACATAACCTTGCAGATATCTTCACAAAGCCACTGTCACCTAGTAAGTTCAACACAATTCTGGACAAAATGGCAATGATATCAATATACTTGCCATCTTGAGGGAGGGTATTGGAATAATAGAGTGTATCGACCGGTTTAGTTGTACTTTTGGTTCATAATTCAATTGTAATCGGTTTAGATAATCTCATCTAAATCGAAGTAGATATACTGTATAAATACACTGTACGTATACACATTTGAAGTTAAGGTTGAATAAAGAAATAAACAGATACATTTTCTTGTTTCTTCTCTTTGTTTTCTCTTCTTCACTTCTCTTCTTCGCTTCTCTTCTTCAACATTTCTTGAAGAATCAAATGTTGTATCACAACATTCATTTGCCATGTGTCGTTGATTCATTCATCCATGAACATATATATGTCCATGTCCATCGCGTGTATATATGTTTGTTTTAGACATGATCATGTCCATCGCTTATGTATGTTTCTGTTTTAGACATGTTTATGTCCATTTTAGACATACATTGATTACGTCTATATCCGTTCGCGAAACACAGTTCGTATTTTTTCTTTCCGTTTGCTATATGTCGTTCTTTTATTGCCAACTTTTCTCTTCTTTCTTTTTTTCTCATTTCCCCACGAAAATTCAATTTTATATTCCTTCTACTACAAGAAAAATAGACAGATTTGGCGCGAAAAATGTTATCATCAAGTTACATAGCGTTTTCACTAATGTTAAATCATTGGCAGCTATGGTATGTTCGATACATACAGTAACATTTTTTATGTGTGCTATGATAGATCATATACCATAGCATGTTGTTTCTAAAAGTCATTATGACAATTCAATTTATATGTTATGATAGTTCACATTACAATAATAATCTTTTGATGTCGTATTATATTTAGTATAGCTTTCGAGTTTGTTATTATAGGTTGTTTGATGACTAGTTTTCATCGCTATCAAACAACTTTTTTTGCTATTATTTAATTTTACTAAACGCTATATGATGTTATATTATATACATGTTTTGCATAATTAGAATCAAATTACATGACAAAATAGACAAGAGTTAATATAAAATACACATTCATCCAAAATAACATAAGTTTGATTCTAGTCATACATGACACAAATCTAAATCAAAAATTCAAATACATTATAAAAGATCAAATCTACTATACAGTAGTTATATCTAATTTAGCTTAATCAATAAAGTAACTAAGCTGGCCCAAAATTTCTTCATGCAACAGTCAAAATCCTCTTCATTCCATGCAACAATCAAAAAATTTAATAGCACAAGAAATAAAAAAAATGGAGAAAACATAACACAATTATCAGCAGTAAAATAAAATTTTAAGGAATATTTGAAGCACACATAAACACCATCAGTAAAATATAAATAAGTGAATCCATAATATATCCCTAAACCAAATACGTTCCTTGGCATAATGATCCGGTGCCGCTTATACGCTTATATAATTAACAAAAAGCACTGATTTAAAACTAGAGATTGGTTCATCACTAAATCTAACTAGCAATTGAACCACAATCTGATACTAAAACAATCTGAACAAGATGATGTTGTTCACTAAATCCTTACCTATACTTTGCCAAGAGAGGATCCTCCATTATCTCTCTATAGTACGCCATCAGCGAGAAATTTCACACTATAACCTTGTTTTTTCCACTCGTACAACCTTCAAAATGAATCCTACCTTAAGTTCTTTTAAGAAAGACTTTTGTGATCGACTTGTGTAAAAGTAAATATTGTTGTACAAAGAGCTTCATATTTACTAAGTCTCTTGATATGAAAACTATATGAATGAAGGAAACTCATGCATGCTGATCTGTGTTCCCCTTATTTTCCTATATAGCTAAACCTTGACTTAACCTGCAAATTCAAATAATCAACCTTAAATATACTTGTAATAACAAAGTTGAGGAAACAGAGTAAGAAGGTCAATACGAGCTCAATCTCCCTGCTAGTCTTAAGATACTCTAAAAAAAGTTGAGGAAAACACCTTAGAACCAACACCATTAGAACCCCTGCACCAACACATAGCTAAGAGTGTTGCAGGGTTATTCTTTATCCGAAGGAAGTACGAAACTTAACAGGCTAGGGTATGTGATAGTAAACCGTGTGATGTCGGTCACATTAACACTTTTCTGTTTTAGAGTCCCTTTAGTTTCCTCTTTGATGTTAAACCCAACTTCGACCTGCACATTCAAGTAATAATGGCCAAAGAAGGTGCAAATGTTAAATGGTAAGGGCTCAGTTTGACATGACATTATGACAACAAGCTAGTGTTTGGTTAACAAGTGTACATTTTGATCACAAGACGTGCAAAAGTATACTAATCTGATAAAATCCAGACATGAGTCTTCGAAACATATATATATGACAACTTACATAACTTTAAGAGATTTCAACTTACTATTGTAATTAATTTCTGTAAACTATTTGCCAATGCAAACTTAACAAGTGCCAATTCGAAACCTTGAATATATACATATTAATCAGATTAAGAACTGTGATGTAAAAGTTGACGATGACTGCGTAACTACAGAAAATTTGAGTTATTAAAAAACAAATACTTAGAGCATCAACATCAGAGAACCCCATGGAGTTTTTAGAAAAAACAAAAAAAACAAAAACAAAACTAAAACACGGATCTACGGACCTGTTTCTTGCAGGCTCTTCTGCAAGAGCCGAGCCGCCACGTGGCGGACCCTGAATGAACTCCCAACCATTTATGCGTTGGAGAGACCGTTTCTTATTTTGTGCCGAAGCTATTTATAAATCACAGGCTTGTGGACCTTTAACCTTTAACCTTTCATAGATCTGGCTGAATCCGTTGATTCGAGATGACTTAGTTCCAATTTCTTTTTACTTCTTTTTTTGCCAGCTCCCTGGAAGTACTCTTTAACGTTATTTCTTTTAGTAAGATTATCCTTGTCTTTGTTTATGCCTCGGGTTGGAACAAATTAGATTCTAACCTCTTTCTACATTTCCTGTTCTGTCCTAGTTCTTTGTTTCTAACATTGGCTCCGCGTTTTTTCAACTTTTTTTTTTTTCCTAAGAACCCCTTTTTCTAAACCTCCGATGCTGATGCTCTTACTTTTTCCTTATCTAACTTCATAACCTGACTTACTCCTTTAAAGAATAATTTTCTTCCGCTCCTCTGATCAAACCAAGGTGAGTGAAAGTATACTAGATAAGAACAATATAAAGAAACAGAAAAGAAACAGGAGTCAGAGAGAGAGAGCGAGAAATTTGAGAGAGTGAGAAAGCAACAGGAGTAATTTCATTCAACGGATTCATAAAACACAATTGATTAGTAATAAATTTTGAGCATCAAATGAATTAGAGTGAGAGAGCGAGAGAGAATTCCTACCTTCGACTTCTCAGAGGATAGAGATGTTGGTGAGTCTTAATCAGTCTTTTATGAGATCTTCCATGGAGTTGTGAGTCCTGGTCGGTAAAAAAAAGCTCGGCCTTTCGTCTTCTATATGTGACACCAAACACAAAACTAAGGTTACATATTTGCTTCAAATTTAGGAAGAAGATATGGGAGAAATTGAGGCTTTAGATCTGAAAAGTATAAAACCAGAGAGAAGGAGAAAATGGTTATGTCTTAGGTTTTTGGAGAAAGAGGAGAAAATGAGATAGATGAAATTTTAACTAAGTGGTTGGTGGAAAAAGTGATTTTTGTTTCCCGTGTTTAATGTAATACATTTTCTAGCGTTTATTAAATGCTATAATACAATAGTCGAAATAAAAATTGATTTATAATAGCTGTATAGCAAATCGTGTTATTGCATTATGTTATCAATGTAATTTTTTGTAGTGTTCTCTCTTTCTTCTTTTCTTTCCAATCAAAAGAGGCAAAATGATAATGACGAAAGCCACATTTGCCACAAGAAGTGGCAATCCTCACAAAAGATAAATTTAGTGACATGTGTCATATGCTCGTTTCCATTTTCATCACATATTAACAATGCAACAAGATAGATACATATTTATTATAGTTTTATTAACACGAATAACAACATACAGAGACGAAAATCACGACAATATCATCGCGATCTTCATAATGAATCAACATCACCAGAATGTTAAAAATTAGCTCCATGATGTCTTGAGGATATCATGTTGAACATACTCATTCCATCTCTCGTTACCATACTTGTTACTAAAAAATATAGTTTTCCAATGTCTCAAGTAGAGTCCATCCTTCTTAACGACCCAAGTGCATGTGGTCCTATCTCCACATTGCTCTTTCAAATCCCAAGAAGCTACAAGCTGTTTGTCCACTCGTCCGTATCCTGTGTGGAAGTTACAATAGAAGAAGGTGTGGAATAACGTTACGGCAAAAGACCAATCCTTGTATTGGCCTGGCCAGTTCTGTCGCCACCCGAAATCATTGTCCCGGGACCAGCATTGGTACGCAAGCCTTCTGTATCTTCCTGTGAGTTCATTCCTAATCTGTAGCTGAAATCCATGGGAGTGATTCACCAATATTATGGTGATGACAAGAACAAAAAAAATGTTTGAATTGAGGGTTTTGGGAATTTTTTTAGTTCCCATATCGTGAAGTTCTATCTTTTATTTTGTTCTTTTGTTCTTTTCTCACTCGTTTTCCCTTTTTGATTTCGGGATGTTGATAGTGATTTGTACAGAAACTACTATATTTAGACATGTAACGGCTAAAGGAATTAGCCATAGCTGCATCCACATTTTCATTACTATTTTCGGACATGTGACGGTTAAAGGGAGGAACAAGTCATTCTCCTGTGTCCACATTTTAATTAATTACTTTTTTTATGGTCAATGATTAGCTCAACATAGCCTAATATATAACTCAAACTCTAAACTGAATCATGCTGGATTACGTTACTTATAGAGCTATAAAAAAAATGTAGAGATGAGATAAACTATTTCGTCAAACTCACTTTCCCAGTTAATAATTGTAGAGATGATATTTGAAAAAAATTCTCTTTCACTCATCATCAATTGTGCACTATTGTTGATCAACTAGGACCTTCACCTTTAAATGAAATCTACAAAGACTAGCATATTGCCCACATTTGCCTTTTACCGATGTATTTCTTTACGACAAACTCATAAACTTATTTTAAAATCAAATCGATACGAAGGCCAATGAAGGATATTAGAAATCAATTATGGACTTCCAATATTTAGTATTAAAATTATGAGATTCCAATCTATAGAGTGGAAGTGGTTCATAAACTTCCAAACTTCACTAGTTCACCACATGATACAAAAGACATCATTGCTAACAACATGATCGATTCAATAACTAATATTCTTTTCTGCAATATATCTTATCCTTTTCTTTCTCTCTT
The DNA here is from genome assembly GCA_023374145.1 of Lepidium sativum. NCBI lineage: Eukaryota > Viridiplantae > Streptophyta > Magnoliopsida > Brassicales > Brassicaceae > Lepidium > Lepidium sativum. The sequence continues at coordinate 25,705 of JAKUCM010000208.1, read as the reverse complement.
TCTTTCTTTTTTAAGTTATGCTATTTTGGTAAGCGATCTGCAGAAATGATCTGTCCTAATGTTCATCTTCAACGTCAACATCTTTGTCATTGTCTGACCTGGTGCGGTTGTGACCCTCTCGCAAGGCCTTTAGCTGCTGTGGTGACCAAGCCTTCCATGGCTCGACAAGCTTATCAACAGGCCGAACCAACTCCAGAAATCTTAACAAAATATTGTGTGGATAATAAGTCTCAAAACCAACGAAATATACACCGTCCGGTCTAATTACGTATTTGCACAAATGCCCTCCGCACAACATAGACGTCATCGACAACGTCTTGATTTCAACATCTGCGGTTCCTTGGCTTGATAAGAAGTGGCACCGGTGAATCACCACGCCGGTTCCAAACGGTGGGACATCAAAATCCCATGAAAATTCCGAATGTGGAATCGATTTGTGCCACCGGAGGGATTTCTCAGACGTCGTGCACCTATAAACAACTGATGGACGCTTCAAGCCATACATTTCGTTCTTCATCAATAGCGTGAAAGTCACGTCTCCTACAATGGAGTTCCCTTGAAATATGATTGCTTCCAATACAAGGCACCAGATTAAGGCTTTGATAGCAACACGATTTTCTCCTCTCATTTTATTTCAATTCTGAAAACCTATTGGCTTTCTTTCTTGATTCTGTTTACGTTTATATGTTTACATAAGAAAATTAGTTTTGTGGTCTACTAACGAGATAACTGATTCCAAAATCAATATGTAAATTGTCGGATAATAAAAAAATGAACCTAAGTTATCTCCAACAATATAGTAATTAGTGAATTCAATTGATTTATTACAGCAAAACATATACGAAAACAGTATTTATTGTTATAACTTCTAACAGTATTTTCTCCCGATGATAATATTTAGTACACGTCTATGTTTTTTAATGATAAACCGATCTACGTCTACATTATGTGTAAGCAAAGTTAGTTTTCCGTTACACGTCTATGTTCGTTACCTAAATATTCTACTAACTTCTTACTGTCTTTTTGATAAAATGTATCAAATTTTCAATATAATCTTTAACAATACTTTAAAGTTTTCAGCTCAATAAACAGATTCGTTTGAGACAAGACGAGAAACACAAGCGCGAATGATCTGACAAAACTTGGAATAATAGAAGAGATATGCAAATCGCTAGGTATTCCTTGTGGCAGGTAGGCAAGGAAACAATTTGTGTAAATCAACTTTATAATTTAAAGAACAGAAACTTAAAATGAGAAATAATATTGAAGAGACTTTTGAATCTTGCAAAATTTTCTAGATATGACGAAAAAGTTGATCATCACTTATAAACTAAACTTTAGATCTATTTGTCGCGAAAGCCACCTTCAACGATATTAAGTTAGAACGAATACAACCTTTTTCGAAGCGAAATAAGACACTGAACATTCCGTCTTACCCGCCTTCTAAAAGACTTCAACATCTTTGCAAAAATGTTTCACCATCTTCTAATATGAAATCTATAGCTAAATGAACAAAAAATTATAAGCCTAAGTACTTGAATTCAAACAAAATCAAATATGAATACGAACTAAACTAAGCAAAATTTATTAAAGTAACTAATATTTTTAACAAAACATATGATATGTATATATAAATACTAAAAATATATTAAAAAAAATGAAAAGAGAGGTGTCACTCACTTAGAGCATCTGTAACGGTGATTCCATTAGGGATCTCTAAAAAAAAAAAAAAAGCTAATCCGGGGTTCGCCACGTGGCGAACCCGGATTGGCTCCCTTTTTTAATTTTTTTTTTTTGGATAAGAGTCCCCTAGTGGAATCACCATTACAGATGCTCTTAGTGATTGTATATATAATCCATTTTTCCCAAGTAAATTAAATTCTTTAATTTAATCCTCCTAATTAAGACGTAAAATGTAAATATTATTCATTTATTATTTTTATAGAAACAAAAATAAACCAACAATTTGTTTTAGCGATGGATTACAAATTGGCTTAGCAACAATGCCTAAAATGTAACAGACGAACAATTTATTTTCTATTAACTAATTAGCCATAGTGTCACGTCTAATTTTTAGAGCATGTTTAATGGTGATACTCTAAGAAGTATCTAAAAAATTATTTAGTAATAAATTTAATAAAAAAGTATCATTGGTCTCTATGAAATGTATCATTGGTCTCATTGTATAAAGACATATCAAGTACAATCTCACCATTTTTTTATTTTTTTATTATTTTTTAGTTATATGAGACTCTCAGAATCTCACCATTAAACATGCTCTTAGAGGTAGAACAGAGTAAAAATGCGTAAAAATAAAACCTATGTGGAACTTGTCCAATTATCTTGTTGCAATCAATAACTATATTGTTTGTATAGTTTAACTTCTCAATTGGAAGGATCAATTAGTTGCTAATTTGAAGAAAATATATTTAAGAAAAAGAAACCAAGTGATAAAAAGTTATATACATGTAATTAATGCGAACTAACATGTATATAATTTAGTGAGATAGATTAATTTTGAAACCAATGCAAAAACTACATATAAGAAACCAAAATTAATTCCACACATTAACAAAACTATTAAAAATATATAATTCCACTGTCATCGATTTCTCTTTAAATAAAATCTCATTTACACATGAAATCCCCAATGATCCATATTTCACTAAAATCATTGTGAACCCCCGGAGGGACGTTTGCTTCCGGGGGCACTGAGGCTGCGCCGCGGCCAGGGTTTCCACCTACCCTCGATGTATTTCTGAGGTACCAATCTTGGATATCTCTCTGTAAAATCCCATTCCTTACCCTCAAACACTATCCCTTCTGGTGTTACCTCATGAACCGCACATTCCTTTCTTAAATTACAAAGCTCAGCTTCAATTACAGTCATACGAATATCGACATCAACAGTTCCGAGAACCGACCGGAAATGGCAACGGTGAATCTCTTCCTCAAGCTTTTCGCCGCCTTCCAAGAGTATATAGAAAGAATGGCCTAATGGTGACCTTGTAGATCGTCGCCATCCATAATCAAGACCACTTTTTAGGGCTTTACAGTGGTAAACAATCTCTGGACGTTTCAAGCCTTGCATTCCATTACGTATCTTCAGCTCCGTTGTGACGAAATGACCCCTCTTGGCATAGGAAACTACGGTGACGTGCATCACAAGAAACCACACTAAGGTTCTCACAAGTTTATCAATGGTAAGCGTCATTTTTTTTCTTTGCTTGTCGAGAATTAGTCTTCTTTCATTACCTTATATTGTCTTTTGGGTTTTGATTTGTTCTTCATGCTTACGTTTTAAATTGTTTCCAAACTGAAATTTGTTGCAAAAGCCGTATCATTATTTGTTGTTAATTTTATGTCATTAGCTCAAATATGGCAAAAAGCCATATATATAGTCCAAATAACGGATGAGAACAAACAAGCAAAAAAAGCTAAAAATAGAGAAAACGATAACATGTAAAACTTTTGAAAGTAGGAAAACTGTTTATTTTTATTTTATTTTTTTCAAACATTGGGCCACAAATGGTCGGTCCATTAGTCAAGTTCTTGCAAATACAAGCGGAGGGACTCGATCCAAGGATGTGCAAGTGCGCATGCCTCTTGTGTACTTACCACCTGCCACTAGACTAAATGACACTTGCGGAAAACTGTTTATTTAAACCTGATTTGAAACATTTACGTCTATATATGATTTTATATTATTCTATATTTAGTGTTATAGGAAAAAGAAAATTAGCATGTGGTTAAATTCACTTATGAGTTTATGTTGTCTTTTCTACTGAAATTTGATTCCAAAAAGTCGCGTAATAGTCATGTGATATTGTTTGGTTCTAAGAGAGATTTTGGGCTATGAATCCGTTTAATTTACTGCTATATATATATATATATATATATATTTGTAGCTGTTGTTTTTCATCAGGATATATTGGCAAGTCTCTTAAGGTCGTTGAACTATCTATATGGACATAATTTACCGATATTGACATATACCTTCAATGTATTATAACAGTGACTAAATAAAAAATGTTTAGATTTCATTTATAAGGTAGCGACACAAGATTTTTATAGGTAGAAAATGTTTTTAACAGATACCTTGGTTTAATAAGCCGTGGAAATTGTGCCCTTTGGCAGGGCTTGGAAACTGTTGCCATGGATAGAACTTATTCTCATGTATGTAATAAACTCCATTTTTCTTATTGAGTACTTACAGACATAACTAGGGTAACAATAAGCATGTGTCTGGATGAAGATAAACAGGAAAGTCAACAAATCCACGATTCGACCGTATATGGCAATTTATGAATATGTATGGTATCCTTCCGGTTTGTTCGAACTTAAGCACAGCGTACCGGTCTACTGGTTTAGTCTTCCGCCATATTTTCGGACCATGAGCACATACGAAGCTAGCGTTTCCTTTCTTCAGACCATATAGTTCGTTAGAGACGACTACATGAGTGACCGTGCTTGGTCGGATGGAAGACTCTGATTTATAATCTTTGCTTGCGTACGGCTCCATATATAGAGAAGATAATGATGGTGAAGTTGGAGATTTGGAACAAGAGTAGGAGGAGGAGATTTGTAGCTGTGGTTTTTGGAGCCATCATTCTCGACTCCTTTCTTTAGCTTAATGGCTTTTGTTTTTTTAGTAGTACAAAACTTGATAACAGGTTTATTTATTATATACTCCATCTGTTTTTATATAGTTGATGTTTTAGGTTTTTCACACATATTAAAAAATATTAATTATTTTATTTTTCTAAATAAAATATATTTTTCACAAGTTTCAACACAATCTAACCAGTCACCAAATCAATCTGCAACACAATTTTAATTTGTCTAGAATTCTTAAAACATCAATTAAAATGAAACAAATATTTCTTTTTAAACATCAAGTAAATAAGAACAGAGGGAGTATTGATTACCGACGGATTCTTTTGTATAAACCGTTTTTGTTCACTGAATAAAAACAAAGTCATAGAAGAATGTTAAAGAATGAATTTTTTTTTTGAAAATTTTGGATCAATAAAGCCAATCAATGGCCTAACCTTCTAATCAACTAATTGTACAAAAAAGGAATCAAACTTCTAATGACAGAGTCATTAGTTTCACCATTCTATCAACCAGATTGATAATAACTCATATATTAATAAATGCTTTGTTGACATAGATTAAATAATTTTCTATACTTCAATTTTTATTTCAATAATTCTAAATTTAAAAGACCTATATTTTTACTGATAAAATAATCACTATTTTTTTTTCTTTTATGTTTTTCTTCAAACTAACGTTTGATCTTTGGAAGACATTCCTCACTTGTTCAATATTTTTAATTTTTTGCGTAGTCATTGCTGCTTTCGTTCGTTTAAATATCTTAGATATTTGTACAATCTCTTCATTGACATGAAAAAAAAGTGTATAAATATTAGGAAAAATTCATGTCACCAATATTTGATATATAATGATTTCTGAACAAAACATTATGTTATTGGTTGATACACCTAAGTAAAATATCATATCATTCAGAAAAATCAATTGATAAGGCCTAGAGGCAACTTAGGTTGAGTGTGACGGTGAGGCCAAGGGGTCCAAGGAAAGAGTTCATTAGTATCTTTCATTAAAAGACCTTCACGTCTGATCGCTAAAATGCATCTGTAGTCAGGACATTTTCTTCCAAGCGCAGGAGTAATCTCGATATAGACATCAGCATAACCCAAATTCGATCGAAAATGACAATGTTGAACTACCTTAGCGTTTGGATTAACCCGGTAAAAGAAGAATTTGGTGTAGAAGATGTCTCCAGGAAGAGACCTAATCCATTCTTTTTTGCCATTGTTGCACATAAAGCCTGCTTTTGGTTTCTTCATCCCTTTCAATTCATTGATGGCTTCGAAGATCACATTGGTTCCGTCTTTGAGCTCGAAATCCGAGCTGTAGTATTCGCTGGGATGAATCGATTCGTAATCAGTGTAATGGTTTACCAGAGGGTTGTCTTCTTCGCCGCTCGTGACTTGTAGCACAAGGTATAGACATAGGGCTCCAATAAATAACTTATTTTCCATTCTCTTTTCTGAAAATTACTTTTAGGTTTTTAATTCTCTGTAATCTTTTTTTGTTATATAGACAAAAAGTGATCGGTTAGAGAACGAAGCTTATGTGCTTAAATAGATCTGTATCTGTGTAACGGTGCTGTAACATTCTTTATTTATCATATATTTGTTGAAATGATTGATATATATATAGTAACTTCTTAACCGTAATTATCTAATTGATGCTGTTGCTGCTCTCTTAACTCTTACTTGCATATAAAATTTGTGTTTGTTTACTATATATAATAAACACAGTTGCGACAATGCGATGTTTAGCATATGATCTGAATCAATTTTAGATAGCAAATATCAATTAATAAAATGTTAATACTAATTCAGAAAAATAAAAATAAAATCGGATCGCAATCGGACAATAATACAGGGCAATGTTGTATAATTCAAGGAATTGTGTCTTCTCACCTCTGTTTGATCGAATAGCAAACTTTTGGGTGGGCTTATAGTCACAACTCACAAGTTGAAGGACATGATCTCTGGAGATCTTGGCTTATCCAATCATAGTCCGCTTTCTTCCTCGTTGTCTCACTGCATAAACCAAAAGAAGCCAGATTTGTGAACAGATTCAGTTTTACGAGCGGAAATGGAAGAAAGTTTGATAGCAACCTTGTGCGAGCTTGTTAAACGTGGCTGACCATTGCTTTGATGACTTCCTATACGCTGTCAGTATGCGATCCATCTAGAATTGAAAACAGAATACGCCATTAGAGACCATATACAGACCCAGCAAAAGTGTTGAAGTTACGATATGCATCATTCTTACCACATTCCCGCATGAAGAATGCATAGAGAGTAAGGCTCTTTCAAGTACATATAGATCAACAGCTTTGTCTTCAGGCAAGGTTGATGTGACACTCAAACCGAAATCAATTAGTACCTGAGGAAAGACAAATCTATGGTCATAATTCATGAATCATAATAGTAACTATTCGAGAGAACATATCAGACCCTCTGAAGACACTTACCAGCTGATTTGTTCCGCTTCTAACTAACATGTTTGACGTAGTTAAGTCACCATGAGCTAAGCCACCATCATGGAGCTTAGCAATGGCCTCGCCAATCTGTTTAGCAATATCATCCAACCTTTCCTCGACAATCCCATTGGCCCCAAACTCAAGGAAAATGTCTTTAACAGAGACACCTTCAATGTATTCAAGTGTCAATGAGTGAAGCTGAGGATCCACGGCATAAAGGACAGGAGTGCAAACCCCAAGCTTTCTTGCCTTTGTTATACACCTAGCCTCCTATATTCAACAACGTAGGCACATATAAGATACATAGTTGATTTTGTACTTTTCATTCAAGAGTTAAACAAGTAAACATGAAAAAACAGATGCAGAAGAAACCAACAGCGTTTAAGCGTTTGAGTGTGAGTTTTGAATCCAAAATTGGGTGTCTATATTTCTTCGAAAATCGTTCTTTCACGATTGATCTTCTTCCAACAAATGTAGACTCGAACACTCTCTGAAATCAAAACAGTAATGACTTAATCTTCTTAAAACCAAGATAAAACATATATACTGAATCCAACAGATACACTTACCGCTTCGGCTCCTTGGTTTATCAGAATAAGAGATTCATCCCGAACGTTTTCATCACAATCCATCCTAAAATTTCTCAGGCGTCTGCACAATCACCAAAGCAACAGAAAAAAAAAAAAAAAAAACTTTGTTAACAATCTGTTTGAAGCTCTAGTAATAAGGCCGCGCAAGCATCGCCTCTAACTTAAATCTTCTTTCAACTAAAGATCAGTACTTCAGAGAGAGGAAAAGAGACCAAAAAAGGCCGAGCATTTGTAGAATCTCCTGTTGGGATTTCCCATTTCTGTTTGTCTTTAATCTCCATCGGAAATTTCAGTTCCCGATTTCAAATTATAACTCGATAAATTACGAACAACAATAGAAGATTATGAAAGAAAAAAAAAAACTCGCCTGGAAACAGATTGAGAGATTGAGGAATGGAGACGAATCGTAAGAAGCGGAGACGAAGATGATATTCGGGACTTCGAGTCTTGGAGAGAGAGTTCGGCTGTTCGGTAATTGATTCGGGAGAGAGAAGAGACAAAATTAGGTTTATTGGTTTAGACTTAACCGAATAACTAACAAAGGTTGTTCGGTTTAAAGTTATTACACCGGATATCTCCGTTATCCAATTAGTTCTCGTATATTACCCGAACCCTACCAATACTTTTTTAAATAAATCAATATACCATTTTCGAGTTTTCCACATAATCTCACTGAAGAAAACAAAATAAATGAAAACTACATAAATTACAAAATTTTAGACATAAATTACAAAATTTTAGACGTGTACTTAAGGTTTTAAACGTGTTGAATGTTAAAATAAATTTATGTCTTATAAGAAATTTAGTTGAATCTTTTGGAATTGCTTCCAAGCAACTCTCTATCTTTTAATATATCGAATCTAATTTATATTTTTTGGGTTCTTGGCGACAATGTAAAGATCCATCTGTTAGAAGATGAAAGAGTTTAAACCGAAAAACAGAATTTTCGTTAAATCTCACAAAGAATTCAGTTACAAGAAAATGAAGCTTAGCTCATTCTACTCTGGCAAACGTCGCTTAAGGAAGAAGAAGCTTCTCGGTGTTTTTAAGAGAGTCTTATTACAAAGAACTGGTTAACATAACCAAAATCATATTAACCAAGTATAAAACTAAACCGAACCAAGTCTAAGACTAAACCAGATCAATTCACTAATCTAATACCTCCTCTCAAGATGGCATTTATATGGACTTCAATGACATCTTGCTTAAGAAGTGATGAAACTTGCCTGTACCCAACGGTTTTGTGAACACATCGGCCATTGACTATCTGTCTTGACATGAAGAGTCTTGACCATGTGTAACTTTTTCCCGAACAATGTGACAGTCAAGCTCCAAGTGTTTAGTTCTCTCGTGAAAAACAGGATGACTTGCAATGTGTATGGCTGCAGTTGAGTCACAGAAAAACAGAAGTGACCTTGCTTGACAGATTTGTAATTCAGTAAGTAAGTTTACTAACCATTGAACCTCTTTCACTGCAAAGTCCATTGCTTTGTATTCGGACTCAGCCAAAGATAGGGGCAATGTATCCTGCTTCTTACTCTTCCATGAGATGAGAGAATCGCCTAGGAACATGCAGTATCCTGATGTCGAACGCATGGTGTCTTTATAGGATCCCCAATATGCATCTGTGAAAGCCTTCAAGGTCAGATCACTATTTGCAGAGTAAAAGAGGTCGAGACTGATAGTGTTTTTCAGGTAACGCAGAACTTTGTAGGCTACTTGAAGATGGGATTGTTTTGGATTTGACAAAAACTGACACAGACGATTCACCGCAAAGGTTATGTCTGGTCAAGTTATGGTCAGGTACATTAGTCTCCCCACTAAGCGTTTATAAACAGTGGCATCATGTAAGGCAGGTTCATCACTATCAGTAATTAATGCGACACTAGGATCCATTGGAATGCTAGAGGGCTTGCAAGCTTGCATTCCAACCTTAGCTAGTAGCTATAGAATACACTTTCTTTGGCAGATTGAGATCCCAATACTAGACCTAGCTATTTCAAGGCCCAGAAAGTACCTTAAAGGACCGAGATTCCGAAGCTTGAAACACTTGTGAAGAGCCTTTTTCAAGTCTTCAACTAAATCATCCTTGTTTGCGGTGATGATAATGTCATCTACGTATACCAATACAGCTGTGTATTCACCTCCAATGTTCTTGATAAACAGAGTGTGGTCTGTGTTGGACTTAAGGAAATCAAGGTTGAGTAGAGAGCTGCTGAATTTGAGGAACCATTTTCGTGATGCCAGCTTCAGTCCATAAATTGACTTTTCAGTTTGCAAACTGCTGTTTTTGAAAGACACTGACCATTTGGAGTTGTATATCCAGGAGGCAAGTGCATGTAAATGTCTTCGTCTAAGTATCCTTTGAGGAATGCGTTCGATATATCAAGTTGAGTAAGGCTCCATTGTTTTGCAGCTGCATCTACAAGCAAAGTCTTCAATGTGGTCATCTTTCCCACTGGTGAAAAAGTATCTATGAAGTTAACCCCCTCTTGTTGCGTGTATCCATTTGCCACTAGTCCTGCTTTACGTCTTTCCAGAGTGCCATCCGCATTGAGCTTCGTCTTGTAGACCCCAATTACAGCCGATTACTCTTTTGTTGGGAGGAAGAGCACAGATGGTCCATGTTCCTGATTCTTCAAGTGCCTTAAGCTCCTCATTCATCGCTGTCAACCATTCATCAAACTTCTTCGCTTGGGCAAAGGTTGCTGGTTCTCCAAAGGCCATTATTGCGCATATGTACTTGTTGTATTCATCTGATAAATGGGCATAGGATAGATAAGTTGCAAGAGGAAAAGGTATATTAGTTTCTGTGACATTAACATAATAGTCAACAAGATAATTTGGAAGTTTTGTGATTCTTTTAGAGTGCGAGGGAAGAAGAATTGATGTAGAATGTGTTGTGGAGGCTGGAGGATCATCCTCTACTTTTTCTCCAACCATAGTTTATATTTGTGGATTTTTCTGTTATGGCATTTCCACAGAGCCTTTTGAAGATCTCCCATCTCCTCTAGACATTGTTCCTTCCAGAGCAAATTTCGGAGTTATTATGTCGCTTGTGTCTCCATCAGTTGAGTTTCTTTCCAGACATGTATCAAAGAATGAAGGCAAATCATTAGATGGATTAGCTTCAGCTTTGAAAGGAAAAATGTTTTCATAAAACACCACATTTCGAGATACAAAGATATTATTTTTTTCCAAATCCATTAATTTGTAGCCTTTGTATCCCATGGGATAACCGAGAAAAACACAGTGTTTTGCTCTTGGAAGGAACTTGTGTCGATTTCTTGTGGATCTTGATAGTTCGGTGATTGTCCTGTCAAGATTTCAATGGGGGATTTTCCTTTAAGGAGTGGTGTTGGCAACCTGTTTATAAGAAAGACAGCAGTTAGAACACAGTCACCACATTTCTCAAGTCCAATGTTACTCTAAAACATAAGAGCACGAGAAACATTTACAATGTGTTAATGTTTTTGTTCGACCATCGAGTTCTACTCAGGGGTTTCCGGGCCAGAGTGGTAGGCTTTAATTCCTTTTAATCCGAATAGAGTGTCAAAACAAAGTTTCAGCGCATTTTTTGATCTCACAACCTTGACTTGGGCTCCATATTGAGTCTGTATCATTGTCAGGAAATCGCAAAAAATCTGTAAAACATCACTCTTCATTTTCATTAGATAAATTTAAGTTACCTTATTGTAGTCATCTACAATGGTTAAAAAGTATTGGAATCCATCAATGGTTTCCACCGAGAAAGGTTCCCAAACGTTCATATGGAGTAAATCAAAAGAACTCTCACACATATTATTATTGGACACAAAAGGCAAACGTTTTTGTTTAGAAAATTGACACACATCACAATGAAAAGGACCTTTATTGATTTTATGTAGACCAACAATGTGAGTAACTGAGATAGTTTTAAAAAAGAAGGATGTCATAATCTTTGGTGCCATAGCCTAGAATCTACTATAGAATTGATAGAAAAAAAATTGGGATAGAGATTGTTTGAAATCGATGATTTTTCCGAGAGATAGAGGTTTCCTATTTGTTAGCTTGTCCAATCATCAGCTCCTAGGTAGGATTCTGAATTAGACAAGAAGATGTGAGATTTGTGAGGTTTTGAGTTCCGAGATTTAACTCGCAAGAACACTCACGAGAGAGATTTTAGAGAGTAGAGAGATAAACATTTCTCATTAATTTTTGAAAAGCTTTACATAGTCGAGTATATATAGAAAGAGAGGAATATAGTCATAAAAGACAAAGAAGGTTGTCGCAGCTGAAGGGCTTGGGACCACTTACACCCCAACGGTCATATTTGGGACCACATTGACCGTTGGGGACCACCGGGACCAGTGACACCTTAACAATCAAAGATGGGACCACTTTGACTGTTGGGACCACTCCACAACGGCTCTTTTGATCCGCTCTTGATCTGTTCCTTACGCGCTCTGTTCTGTCCCGACTTGACCCTTATGCGCTCCCCGTTCCGTCCCGACTCGACTCTTACGCGCTCCTCGTTCCGTTCCGACTATTTATTTTGGACTGAATAGTAAGGTCACTAGGCCTCTTGGATATGGGTAGGTGTGGCCTAGTGAGGATGCTTGGCCAATAGAAGATTCATCAAATACAAGTTTGCATTTCATATCTCTAGTAAGTTTACTTACGCTTATTAAATTTAGTCTAAAATCAGGAATGAACAGAACATCATTAAGAACTAAATGATCGGTCATTCTAACACTACCAATTCATGCAATGGTAATAGAGGTTCATGTAGGAAGAACAACAGATTTATTTGATAGCAAAGACATTTGATGATATTCTTTTCATGAATCACATGGTGAGTTGCTCCACTATCTATTATCCACGAATAAGAAGATAGGACACTACCTGTGGCATTTAAAGCTCGAACAAAAACAAGTATAGAAGAACTAAAGGCCATACCCGGAATAGGAGTGATTGTGCCTCCTTTTGTCGAAGGTTTTGTGGCTGAAGTGGAGTGTGCGCTGTTCATTTGAGAGTTGAAATAAGCAATAATGCCTTTTATTTGATCCTTGGACAAGGTCTTCAATTGACTCTGAATGTTGCCAGCGTCTGATTTAGTTTCTTTCATAGTGTATTGAGCAACATTTGCTTTTGTCGGATTAGATTTCTGCTTATGCTTAAAATTCGGAGGATATCCGTGAATCTTATAGCACTTGTCAACGGTATACCCAATGTAGTTGTAGTGAGTGCACACTGGTCTTTGTGGTTTTGAATTACCTCTGTTGTTACTAGCTGCAAGTACACCGGAGACTTGGAAAGCAAATGCTTGAAGGAAGGGCTGAATGTTACGCTGATTATGGTCTTGATCAAATAAATTGTAGACATTAGAGAGGTCAGGGATGTGTTTCTTCATGATGATTTGAGTCTTTACTGCATTGTAAGAGTGGTTCAATCCTGAGAGAAACTTAACCATGCGAGCATTTTCACTTCTTTGTGCAGATGCCTTACAACAGTTGCAGCTCTTGAAAGTCTTGATGCACTCAGCTGACTTGAGTTCATCCCAAAGAGTGTTCAAGCATGTGTAGGATGTAGAAAGATCCATGGTACTGATGTTCCTCATATTTTGTCGGTTTTGAACCTAAGCAATAAAGCCTACTTGTAATCTGAAACCAACAAGAGTTAGGACCTTTAGGTTATTAATAGAGGGGTATATTCAACGAGAGTTGGTTTACCTTTATTTATGTTCAAGCCGAGAATAAGATCAGAGTAGTTCCTGAATAGTTTCCCTCACAAGAATTCTAACTCCTGAATGAATACCCGACATCTGATTGCTTTAGTTATTTGATTACATTCACGTCAAAGTTGTTAGAATTCACTTGTCTAATTTAGAATTCACCTGGATTGTCACTACTACTCAAGAAATAAAGCGAATATTGGATGCCTTCAAACTGCAGAGGATCTTGATGAGGAACTTTGCTATGTTGAGATGTTATCAAGACTTGTCTTGGACTCAGGTTTTCAATTTGAGCACTCTAAAATGACGTCTTCACTGCGACTGGATTACTTTCTCTGCAGGATTGGTGTCACAGTGAGCCTGATTTTCCTCCGATGACTCAATCTTGTGAGCTCGGACATTTCTTCTAACTCGGACCGAGGAAGAAGACCTGGAAACTCTCCTTTTGCGAAGATTCAACATCGCCTATGATTGAGTAGAGAAGGTGTTCACCCTGAAAATTTCTGAGAGGAAACGAATCGATGGAATGATCGATTGAGCTGAAATGAAGATCTTCGACGGAATAATCGAAGAGAAGAAGTGATGGATTGAAAAGGGAAAGCGAAAGAGAAGCGAAAGAAGATCAAGATGTTGAAGTGAGCTTCAACTCTCTGATATCATGTTAGAAGATGAAAGAGTTTGAATCGAAAAATAGAATTTTCACTAGAGCTCACAAAGGATTCAGTTACAAGAAAATGAATCTTAGTTCATTCTACTCTGTCAAACATCGCTTAAGGAATATGAAGTTTATTGGCGTTTTTACGAGAGTCTAATTACAAAGAACTGGTTAACATAACCGAAATCACATTAGCCAAGTATAAAACTAAACTGAACCAAGTCTAAGACTAAACCAGATCGATTCACTAATCTAATACCATCATCTACTCTTCTTTGGGCCATGGAATCACTGGTAGCTATCCAAGCCGTGGAGATGTCGAGGGATTGTGAGGCGGTGTTGGAGGTTTTCGCTAAGTTGGGGGACTGGCCAGCTTTTCTCCCCTACCAGGAAGACTTCGCACGGCTAAGTTATTTGTTCTCGTCCTTTTTTCTTATGGCAATTCCACGTGATCTCAATTATAGGGCTGACACTCTCGTTAGGTTTGTAAGAGAGACATGCTATAGTTGAATGTAAAGAATTCTGTTTGTGCACCTTTGCATCTTTTATAATATTGCCGTTGACAAAAAAATAAAACTTTAGTAAATTATTATATATTTCCTATCATCTCTACATTATCTTTAATAAAGCTTTATAAGCTTCAATCTTCTTTGTTCTCATTTTGTCAACAGCCTTCAAAAGCTGACCCAACAACGTCTACAATTTTCTTTGGAGAGACACGCTTCAAAACTATGAGCACTCGGATACCATATTGTCAAGCGTAAAACATCTTCAATTCCAAACTTTTGTTATCAGCACAATTCTTTTTTACAGATCGGAATTCGAAGATAATGATCAATTCGGTTACTCGCACAAAAGGGTTGTAGGTTTAACCAACTTTTATAGTTTTCGTACTATTGGTATTTTTTTTAAAGGAAAATATACAACTCGAACTCGTTTTAAAAGCTTTTTTTTTAAGACATAAAAGTACTTTTTTGCAAAATTGTTTTCGATTATTATTCTTCATAGTCAAATAGATGAAGTCTCTCAACGTACATTGAATTCTTCATGACGGTGTCACTCGTGTTCATGAGATATGACAAACCATAAGCTTGGGAATGAAATACTCCAATCAGCTAATTTATTCCATATTCTTTCTAGATATCAATCATAGTATCAGTTGGGGTTTTTTTTTTTGTTCTAGAGATGTTAATCTCAATAGCTTCCAATTGATTATTTTCCTTCTTGTCTTATGGAATCTTCTGATGTTTCTTTTGTCGGAATTACATTTGTATCGATTTTCGAGTTGCATCTGGAGATAGACATCGAACTCAGGGATCTAGGATGATATATTATGTTCTTTGTTGACATTCTTTGGCTGTGTATATCTCCATCACCTCCTACCTCATCATCAAGAACCCTACATTTCTCTCCAAGTATAATCGGCCGCACCAGAATCGAATTCTCTGCCTTCAATTTTTTCTTCTTATCAGGCTTATCTTCCTCATCATCACGTTTCAAAACCATTGACAAAGATCTTGGCATTTTGATAGACAGGATCGAACTCAGTTTCTTCCTAGTAGACATGGATCTTCTTAACATCATGTTGTTACAAGAATATGTTCCTCGTAATGCTTCTTTTCTCGCTGGAGGCAATGGAAGCTCATGATTCAAATCATCAGATTCATTCGCATATTGATCAACGGTTTCCTGGTTCTCTAAGTTATTGGTTTCCTTGTTTAGTAAGACATCGTTTGTTTGCTTTTTTTCAATTGTCTCTAACGGAAATGAGTCGTTCGTTGTCTCGATCGTTTCAGGTGGTCGAGTTTTTTTCTTGAAACCGCAAAGACCGGTGAATAAGGCGGTGAAGGCTACCATCTTGCTTGAACTATATATATAAAAGATTAACAGAATAAAAAATGGTTTGAAAGTAAAAGGAAATTTTAAACTTTTTTCTTCTTTTACGAGAGGAAAACCTTTTTCTTTAATCTTCTTTTCTTTTTTTTTCAACTTATTTAAATTCTTCATGTTTTTGTTTGTGAAGTCTTTTTAGTTTCTAAAGGCGAGTTAAATTGCTGGAATTAAGGGGATTCTAGTTTCTCAAGTATGTTTGTTTCTGAATTCTTTCTAATTATAGTTTCAAGAAAAAAATGTGAGAGACAATTTTTGTTAGCCAAGGGTTTAGCCACTCCACATTAATTTTGGGCTTTTTGATGACCCAATGTAAGTTCTTTAAGGGTCCAATATACTCTCATATTGGTTATTTGTTCTAAGTTTAAAATACTTATTCCCTTTACTCATCTAATTAGATTTTACCCACTACACATGGGGTTTAAATTTTTATTTTTCGAAAAATTAATAATACTTAATTTTTAATCAATAAATTTTTAATTTATTTAATTTTATATTTTATATAAACCTATTTAAATCAAAACTCGATCTATAGGAAATGGCTCTTAGCCTAGTGGCAAGTGGTAATTCCACATAAGGCAGTTCATTTGCATAACCTGGGATCGAGTCTCCCGCCCTACATTATGTAGGAATTTGGCTATTGGGCCGACCAGTTGTGGTCTAATATAATTTGCCGTTGACAAAAAAAAAAAAAAAAAAAAAACTCGATCTATACAAAATTAAACCTAATCTAAAAAACAAAAATAACTTAATATATATCAACAGAATCAAAATACCTAATTACAATAACCAAACCCGACAAAATACCAAAATAGATACTAAATCTATATATTCAGAAACCGAATGCAAACCCAAAACCCGAAACTGAAACCAAAATAAACTCGTATAAAAGAATCAAACATGACAAAATACTTAAATGAATCATTAATGTATGTATCCAAAGATTGCATACAAGCCCAAATCGAAACCAAATCAATAAACGAATGGGTACCAAATATATTTTCATTAAATTTTACATATTTAGAGTTTTTTCTATTAAATCTTTATTAATTTTTATTTTTACATAATAATATCTAAATTTGAACTCGAACTATACCGAACCGAATCCAATGTGAAAAATAAAAATATTTGAATATGTCATAAATCAAAATAACAAAATCTAATCTAAAATTGAATCAATAATCAAACTTATAGCCGATATATTTTAATTAAATTTTAAATTCTTAGATTTTTCTAATAAATCTTTATTAATTTTAAATTTTTATATAAAAATTGTAACCAGATTTATCTTATGCCTATTTTTATGGATAATAATAAAGCATAACTTAATTTTATCTAACTTTTATAGCATGTCCAAAATAAAAATATCTCACTTTAATATATAATATAGTTTTTCACAAATTTTTTGTATATTGTATTTTGGTATTAATGTCTGGTCTCCTTTATACCATTTTCTAATTTCTAATTTCTATTTTCCCCGTGATTGTATTTAAAGACGCCTACAATTTTATCAAAGAGCCCTCTGAATCCATGAAAGCAACATTCAAACAAACTTGACCAGAAAAACATTTTCTTCAAATCTTATCATTGATGTGAAGTATACTGGGAACGCAGATAAAGACAACAACAATATACCAAGCACACTCAAACCAACAAACACAAGACTGGCAAACACCCACACATAGCCCACAGCGAAACTCAATCTAGTGATATCGATTAACGACAACAACCAAATCATGTTCTTTTATCAGTCGCAAGTTCAGCGACTTATCGCAGTGACCAGTCGCTAGTCGCCAACGACCATATTTTTCAATCGCTGAAAATATTCAGCGATCAGTTGTTGGGATCAGTCGGTAGCGACCATCCACTGCCGAAAAATCAATATAGCGACCAAATTTTTTTAAAAGTTTTTTTATTAATATTTAAAAAATGAATAAAATTAATATATAAAAATATAAAAAATAAAATAAAATAAATATTTTACAAAAATAAAATAAAATTTTGAAATTTGTAATAATTATTTTAAAATTTTTTTAGCTACTTATAAATTTGTATAAATATCCATATATAATTTACATATATATCAACTAATAAGTAAATAAAATTATAAAGTTAAAAACAATAAACTAAGAATTAAAATAAATATATATAAAGATATATATTCGGTCATTGACATTAAAAATTTAATATAATATAATTTTTTTATTTTTTTTACTTTATTCTAATTTAAAAATATTTGTAACATAATAATTGTATATCGTATTTATAAATTATATATAAACAGTTAAATAGTATACATATTTTTATATTAAAAACATTTATAGTATTATATTTTACATTATTTTTAATTTAACTCATATTTTATTTTTTTATTAAATTTCATTATTAGAATTTTTTAAAATTATTATTTAAACTTTTTCATTTGATATACAGTTATATATATTAATTTTTATAATAAATTATATAAAACTAAAAGTTAAGAAAAATTATAAAATTGTTAGTCGATAACGACTATAAAAAGAGTAACATAGTGACTATTCGCAGTGACCAGTCGTTGGTCGCTAGCGAACACAGCAACTAGTAAAAGAACATAAAACTGAAATAGTAATCGTTATCACTATCACCATCGACCACAAAAAGAACAAAGCCTAACTAAGAAGCAACGGACAATTTATGTCTACAACTAAGCAGTCCTCAAGGTAAAGGGATACTATAGACATTATGGTCAAACTGAGATATTATGTACAGGG
The DNA here is from genome assembly GCA_023374145.1 of Lepidium sativum. Taxonomy (NCBI): domain Eukaryota; kingdom Viridiplantae; phylum Streptophyta; class Magnoliopsida; order Brassicales; family Brassicaceae; genus Lepidium; species Lepidium sativum. The sequence goes on along the minus strand of JAKUCM010000208.1, from coordinate 7,026 downwards.
TCTATAGCTAACTTCTTAATTTACAAAAAAAAATTAATTATGTTCTTAATTAATTGAAAACCTATAGTTATCTAACTAATTCATACTAAAAATAAAGTTGTGCAATTCAAACTTTTTTATAATTCACATCCAAATTGCGGATGTTTTATACTTAAGAAAGACATAAATAAATAGTAAAATTGACCAATTTTTGTCTAAAACTGTTGTGCATAAAGCTCTTCTCAGCTCGAATTTACGCGGATTATACTGTGTGATTAAGAGTTCAATTAAAAGAGAAAGAGGGAGTTAGAGGATGAAAGAGTAACGAGACACGAGTTATAGAGTTCCTCGTCGATTAAACCATCGACGGGTACATCTCTCTTCGGATTCGAATCTGGAATCCACTATAGAACTTGTATAGTGTAGCTTCTTGAGAGCTTTACTCTCTGTAACAATGGAGTCTCTCTCTCTCTCACTCTCTGTAAAAAAACCCTCTCTCAAAACGAAGAGGATGAACCTGACCTTATACATGGGCAGATTCATTTCTCTATGTTGTTGGGCCACAAACCGGCCCATCAACTTAAGACGAGCTAATAACAAGAATATGGGCCAAGACCGCACTCAAAACCCATTAGCAAATCGATTGCTAACTGGGCCAAGTGGCTCGGCCACATACAAATGAAACGGTAACAAAACCTCAACATACTCCACCTTGACGCTTCATTCACTTCGTGAGCTGGAACCCTAGCCACTGGGATTCTCTCTCGAACTTTCCTTCGTTTGTCTTGTCTCTTCCTCTTCCTTTTGTCACCGGAATGATTCTGATGATTTTCTGTCTTGGTTTTAAACATGTTCTTGCTGTGAGTACCACCACTGTTCACAGTAACTCTGCTACGAGTCTCGACTTTCTCCGGCGACGACTCAACTTCCTGGTAGGTTTCTCTATCTTCTACCGTTCTTCTTTAGGTTTCCGATACATGCATGAGCAGATCTTAACTCTTCTCTTATAGATCTAATGGTTCGATTTATCTTCTTCTACTCAACCATTCTTGCATGCTTGGATCTTGTCTTTTCTGACAGATCCGAAGGTTTGGTTCGAATATGTCTGACCCAAATTTTTTTTTTTTTCTTTTCCGATGAACACAACGAGGTGAACACCTGTAGATCTTCAACTAAAGCATCAGGAAACCGGTAAGTAAAAAAAATCTAGCTCCTCCAACATATTTCAGATTTACGGAAAAAGTTAGAGTTTTTCCTTCTTTTCCGCCTTTGCTTTATAAGATCTAACTTGTTTCTTGTTCTGGTTCGATGCAGATCTTGACCGAAAGAACTCGCAACCTTTCATCTTCCTTGTATGTAAGTATCTAACTCTTTAGATTCCTCCTTTTCTCTTTAACCCTGATTTCTAGCTCCTGAAATCTGTTAAAAAAAAATTTCTTTAAATACTAGCTAACTCGTATTTCTTTCTGTCTGTTGATCGAGTGTAGGTATCAACAGATCTGAGTGTTCCGACATTGGAAATCCATGTCGGAATACTCTCTTAACGACTCTCAGGCTTCCTCCATCCTCAAAGACTGCATGCAGCCTTTGAACTTCTCAGCAGGTATGACTTTTGTAAACATGTATGCTGGGTTGATCGATGTGTGAATCTTAGTGACTTTGACTTGTTTAGCTTCTGTCACTTCTCTTATATAGTTGTATTTGATTTGAATATGCTTGGTCCTTTCACTGCACATTCTGTTCTTTGATAAGTATATAGCACTTTGAGAATCACAGTATAGTTCTACAGTTCCTGTGCATAGCTTCATTTCTTCGCATATCCCTTGTAACCATACTGCTTCTCTGCTTGCTTCTGATAGTGCTATGTATTCTGATTCTGTTGTAGATAACGCTACCACTCTCTGTAGTCTAGATCTCCAACTGATTGTGTTATTTCCCAAAGTAAAAACATATCCTGAAATTGACCTTCGTTTATCTAAGTCAGAAGCAAAATCTGCATCACAATAGCCTTTAATTCTGAAATCTGCGTCTTTCTTGAATGTTAGGCTTATTTTTGATGCTTCAGTTAGATAACACATTATCCATTTAACTGCTAACCAGTGTGTTTTTCCTGGTTTTGACATGTACCGACTAACGATACCAATGGAGTAAGCAAGGTCTGGACGTGATCCGACCATTGCATACATCAGGCTTCCGACTGCGCTTATATAAGGTACGTCCTCCATTCCTTTAGTCTCTGTGTCTTCGTCATCTGAGGAAATGCCTTTTAGTTTGAACTGAACCCCTATAGGTGTAGAAACTGACCTGCTATATCTCATGTTAAAAATATTTAAGACTTGCTTGATATACTGTTCTTGTGATAACTGTAATGTATTCTGATTCCTGTCTCTGTAAATGTCCATGCTTAGTATTGGTCTTGCTGGTCCTAGGTCTTTCATCTCGAACTGTTTACTGAGAAGCTTCTTTAGATTAACAATCTGTTGTTTCTGTGTTGATGCAATGAGCATATCATCTACATATAGGAGTAGATATATCATAGTATCAACTGTATTACCCTTGAAATACACGCATGGGTCATATTCACTCTTTTGAAACTGTTGATTCTTCATGAACTCATTGAACTTTGCATTCCATTCCCTTGGTGATTACTTTAAACCATAAAGGGATTTCTTAAGTAAACACATTTTCATTTCCTTTCCTTTCACTTCATAGCCCTCTGGTTGATTCATGTAGATCTCTTCTTGTAATGTTTCGTGTAAGAAAGTTGTTTTCACATCCATTTGCTCTAGTTCCATGTTCCAATTTGAAACTGTAGCTAGTAGAATTCTAATTGAAACATGTTTGACTACTGGTGCAAAAATATCATTATAATCTACTCCTTCAACCTGTGCATAACCCTTTGCAATCAATCTGCTTTTAAATCTTGGTTTTTCAATTCCTGGTATTCTAGGCTTTAGCTTGAATAACCATCTGCATCCAATTACCTTTTTGTTATGTGGTTTGTCAACTAGAGTCCATGTGTTGTTTCTGATTAGGGAATCCATTTCCTCATCTGTTGCTGTTCTCCATTTTTCTCTGTCTTTGCTATGCAATGCTTCTATATAAGTCTTAGGTTCTTCAAGCTCTATTTCCTCAGAACTTGATAGTGCAAATGCAACTAGGTCTGCTTCTTCATATCTAGATGGAGGTCTTATATTTCTTCGTTTTATGTCCCGAGCCAATAGGTAGTCTTCCAAATTTGACTCTTCAGTTTCTGAATGCTCAGTATCTAAACGACTCCCATCTTCACTGATGTCTTCTTGTCCATGCTCTGGATTTGCTCCACCTGACCTAGCCATACCCTTTAGTTGATCTTCCTCACCCAGTATTTCTTCTAGGTTTACTTTAAAGGTTACCCTTCTATCAGATTTTCTTTCACTGTTTTGCTTGTCAACCTTAGGTTCTTATTCCCCTGAGATGGTGTCTTTGTATAGTTCATTTTCGTTGAAAACTACATCTCTGTTAATTACCAGCTTGCTTTCTTCGATTAGCCAGGCCCTGTACCCCTTAGTTTTTGTTCCATAACCAACAAATACTCCCTTTAAAGCTCTAGGGCTTAGTTTGTCTCGAGTAGTATGAACATAAGATATACATCCAAAACTCCTTAGGTGATTGTACTCGGGTTTATATTTAGACCACAACTCTTCTGGTACATCAAAGTTGATTGATGCTGCTGGTGATCTGTTTATGATGTAAACCGCTGTGTATGCTGCTTCTGTCCAAAATTCGTCACTTAGGCCAGATTCAGATAGCATACATCTTACCTTTTCCATTATAGTTCTGTTCATTCTTTCTGATACTCCGTTTTGCTGTGGTGTATATGCATAAGTTCTATGCCTTTTAATTCCTGCTTTTTTGCATAAGTCATCAAACTGTTTATTGCAGTATTCTAGACCGTTGTCAGTCTTTGGGCATTTGATTCTCTTTCCAGTTTGATTTTCTACTAGCATTTTCCAATCCTTGAAGGCTTGAAACGCCTCACTCTTTTTCCTTAGGAATTGAATCCAAAATTTCTTTGAGTAATCATCAATGAAACTTAAAAAGTATTGACAACCTGATATGCTAGGTGTAGTGTTATGTGATCCCCATAAATCTGAATGGATGTACTCTAAAGTACATTTTGAGGTGTGTTTTCCCTTCTGAAAACCAAGTCTATGAGTCGCATGTTTCACAAAATCCCATAGCTTTCACATCTCCATTCTTTAGATAACCTTTCCTGACTAAGGTCTCCATTGACCTTTTTCCCATATGAGTTAGTCTTCGATGCCACATAGTAGTTGTGTCAATAGTTACCTTGGCTATATTGACTTTTGTACTTAATACCTTTCCATCTAGGAAGTATAGACCATTTTGGTATTTTCCAGACAGGAACTTATCACCGTTCTCTTTGCAAAACTGAATGTTGAAATCATTTCCTTGATAATAACACCCTAGTTCTTCTAGTTGACCATATGATATTAAATTTCTGCTCATTTCTGGTACATATCTCACACCATTTAAGGTAACTAAGTTACCTTCTTTGTTCTCAATCACAATATTGCCAATTCCTTTGACTGAGCAGTATGAATTGTTTCCCATGTAGACTTTGTTTCCTTCGAATTCTACTAGGTCTGTGATTAAATCCTTCCTCGGTGTTATGTGAAAGGTACAACCTGAGTCCATTACCCATTCCTCAGTTGTTGCAATTAGGCTTTCAGTATAGGCTAAACCCTTCGATTCTTTTGTTGCACAATTTGCTGACTCCTTTCCTTTCCCATTCTTCTTTTGTGGACAATCACGTTTCCAGTGATTCTCATCTCCACATATCCAACAAGCCCTGATTTCTTCATTGTTCTGTTTTGGTCTTGACTTAGACCTTCCTTTACTTTTTGATCTACCTCTGTTTTTCCCCGTACTCTTTACATTTCTTTTGTCTGTTCTGCCTCTGCCATCAACAGTCAACCCTTCTGAATGTGTTTTCTTTCTTAATAACCCCTTTTGTCTTAGATTTGATTCCATTCCATAGGCTCCAGTTATTACATCATCCATAGTTAGAGTGTCCTTAGCATTGCCGAACTGTAATGTGTGAGTAAGTGGATCATATTGAGATGGTAGGCTGTTTAACAATGCAATAGCTTGATCTTCGTCTTGAATAGTGACCTTTAGACTTTCTAAATCTCCTATCAGCTTTAGAAACACATCAAGATTCTCTTCAATTGATTTGTCCTCATCCATTCGGTATAAGGAGAATTGTCTCTTTAGGTAGACTCTGTTAGCTTTAGTCTTGGTTTGGTAATCCCGTTCTAGTGCTTTCCATTGCATAAAAGTTGTAGTTTCATTCATTACCTTTCTCAATACCGAGTTAGATAAGCATTGTCCGAGCAGACTTCTTGCTCTCCGATCCTTTATCTCCCATTGAGGATCCTTTGACACGGGTTTGCCGATTTTGATTTCCTTCCCTGTTTCTTTGTGAGTTACAGATACCTCCTCCAATGGCCATACTTCTTCATGATCTTTCTCAATTACTGTGAGTAGACCATGAATCTCAAATTGGCCTAGCATTCGGTATTTCCATAATCCGAAGTCTCCCTTACCGTCGAATTTCTCTACCTCAAACTTCCCTGAGATGACTTCCATGCTTGAAATCTTTGAATACTATGACAAGTTTGTTCCTTTGATTCTCTCTCTCTACGCAAGTAAAATACTAATATCCTCTGTGATTTTCTTGCGAGGTACCAATCAATATCTGTGATTCACAAGACCCCTTCACGTCTTAAGGGACAAAAGACGATAATCTTCACTGCCTTCTGAAAGTAAGTCTTTCAAATCTTGTGCTCCCCTCTTTTGTGAACTCTGAGCTTTATGTTGTTATTCACTTTCTTGAACACATGCTCCGATACCACTTGTTGTGCATAAAGCTCGTTCTCAGCTCGAATTTATGCGGATTATACTGTGTGATTAAGAGTTCAATTAAAAGAGAAAGAGGGAGTTAGAGGATGAAAGAGTAACGAGACACGAGTTATAGAGTTTCCCGTCGATTAAACCATCGACGGGTACATCTCTCTTCGGCTTCGAATCCGGAATCCACTATAGAACTTGTATAGTGTAGCTTCTTGAGAGCTTTACTCTCTGTAACAATGTAGTCTCTCTCTCTCTCTCACTCTGTGTAAAAAAACCTCTCTCAACACGAAGAGGATGAACCTGGCCTTATACATGGCAGATTCATCTCTCTATGTTGTTGGGCCACAAACCGGCCCATCAACTTAAGACGAGCTAATAACAAGAATATGGGCCGAGACCGCACTCAAAACCCATTAGCAAATCGATTGCTAAGTGGAAAAAGTGGCTCGGCCCACATACAAATGAAACGGCAACAAAACCTCAACAAAAACTAACGGTTCAAAACTTTTTTTAGAAAAAACCATAACAAAATCTGTATCATAATAATTTAAGCGTCCAATTAGTTTGTCCGTGATTTATTTATATATGTATGAGTTGGTGGATTCAAATTCCATCATACTCTATTTAAAAAACTCAAACTATAAACCAGATTTTGTTGTACATCAAATGATTACTTGTTGAAGAAAATCCGTATCATAATATTATTACAAAAAAACCATAAAAATTATAATTATTATGGGTTCCATTTACTCCATTTGAAAAACACGGTTAAAAATATGCAATAACATCTAATGTGACATTTTTAATATATAATGACCACAATTGTTTATTTTAAAATAATATGTATATAACGGCAAACAATTATTTTTCTTTCCTAACATGTTCTTTGAGACTAAATAGCTAGCGTTAATAACAAATCAATACAGTTGTAAATTGCAATGTGACAAAATTGTAATGCAATCCTGTCACATTGCAATTACTAAAATCACATTACAGTAGATTTCTTACATTTTCATGGCTATAATTATCCGACCCGACTACATAAGGTGATTCAAATATAAAATTATGCATTAGTCCTTTAAAAAGAAGGTATTCGGAATATAAAGGGAACACAAAGCACAGTCACTC